>CM076570.1:934733737-935027994 GCA_034641835.2 Pinus albicaulis | reverse complement strand
CAGTTCTAAAAAGAATCCTCAAGTGTCAAAAAAACTTCACAATATGTTCTACTATAAAGCCTTTTGGGATACCCGAAATAATATATGTATCATTGATGACTTTTAAAGTATGACAAGATCCAGAGGGAAAGGAAATCAATGGAAGAGTGATCCACCAATGAGAACCTAGAATTTAGCATCAGATGAGTTAGAGTCTAGGAAATTGAAACCCTATAATTTTAATTAGTGATGAAGGCCATCACATAGGTAATTATATTTTCATGTAGAATAATCTGTTAATTCAAATTTAAACTACATAATATGAAAGGCATACCATAAATTTTTCCACGTAAGTCCAAACAACCTATAAAAAGGGAAAAACTTCTTTTTCCATGGGAAATAACTTACCTTTCCTTTTTCAAGATAATCTAAATCACAAAAAATATGAACTATACTGCACACATTCTTGGATAATGTGAAAGTGGAAAAGGAATACCCTACACAAGTGATGCACACATGTACATTTGAACACTAATAGATTTTTGTAGTTGAAATGGAATGCTTGTTTTCATTTAAATGTAGGGTTTTTAAAGCAGGGAGAAATAATGGCTGCCAAATTAATAAGCGTTTCTTTGGGAAAAATTTAAATCTTGTATTGGGTGATGAAGATAATAGAGGGTATTTAATCTTGATTCTTGACATCTAGAGAGAACCCTACAGCCTAACACAATCTAATGGAATTGACCAAAAAAACCCAAATAGAGTCAACCCTACTATAGGAGGAAGGGCCTGCAGTAAGAACTTACCATTTTGCAAGAGCCGAGGGCGAATGCTGTTCTGCAAGAGATGAGGGAAAATGATGTTCTGCAAGAGCTGAGGGCGAATTCAGGGCGAATGTTGTTCTGCAAGAGCTGAGGGAAAATGCAGGGCGAATGCTGTTCTACAAGAGCTCAGGGCGAATGCTGTTCTGTAAGAGCTCAGGGCGAATGCTGAGGGCGAATGCTGTTCTGCAAGAGTGGAGGGTGAATGCGCGCGTGATATAAGATGTTAATGTAGCACACATGTACATTTGAACACTAATAGATTTTCGTAGTTGAAATGCAATGCTTGTTTTCATTTAAATGTAGGGTT
Source organism: Pinus albicaulis (assembly GCA_034641835.2). Classification (NCBI taxonomy): domain Eukaryota; kingdom Viridiplantae; phylum Streptophyta; class Pinopsida; order Pinales; family Pinaceae; genus Pinus; species Pinus albicaulis. Next base: position 935,026,884 of record CM076570.1, on the reverse strand, counting down.
TTTAAAGCAGGGAGAAATAATGGCTGCCAAATTAATAAGCGTTTCTTTGGGGAAAATTTAAATCTTGTATTGGGTGATGAAGATAATAGAGGGTATTGAATCTTGATTCTTGACATCTAGAGAGAACCCTACAGCCTAACACAATCCAATGGAATTGACCAAAAAAACCCAAATAGAGTCAACCCTACTATAGGAGGAAGGGCCTGCAGTAAGAAACTTACCATTTTGCAAGAGCTGAGGGCGAATGTTGTTCTGCAAGAGCTGAGGGCGAACACTGAGGGCGAATGCTGAGGAAAAATGTTGTTCTGCAAGAGCTGAGGGCGAATTCTAAGGGTGAATGCTGTTCTGCAAGGGTGGAGGGTGAATGCGCGCGTGATATCAAACGTTAATGTAGCGCGCATATAAGTTTTGTATTTTTATGTAGCGCGCATATAAGTTTCGTATTTTTATGTAGTGCGCATATAAGTTTCGTATTTTTATGTAGCGCGCATATAAGTGTCGTTATACCGATGACGGCGTTATACCGACGGTGGAAAAAGCGTCGCTACTGGGACGGCGGCCTACAAACATCGCAATGGCGACACTTAGACGTTGTGTCGTACTTGCGACGTTTGGAGGCAGCCGTCGCAATAGCGACGCTTTGGGCCATAGTGTTGCAATTGCGACTTATTCTTCCAAACGTCGCAATTGCGACACTTTGTATGAGTGTCGGTATTGCGACACTTTTCTATAAACATCGGTATAGTGATGGTTTCGAGCGGGATGGAAAAAATTTAGGGAAATTTCCGACATTTGGTCAAAAGCGTCGGAACCAAGTGTCGAAATTTCTGCCAAATGTAGTAGTGATGTTTCTCATATTCATGGGTTCACCTTCTCTCCTCTTTCTCTTTATGCCTTTTGTTGATTTATGGTTTGTTGGTTGTTTACATTAAATCCTTGTTTATCACTTGTAATCTCAACATGGCATTAGAGAAGGTGTGAACTTGCCTCTTTGGATTATCTCATTTCTTCAAGGGTTTTCTATAGTTTTTCCTAGGGTTTCACCCATATTCAATGGCACACTGCAATGTTGATCCGAAAGTGGTTGAAAATCATCTTTTCTAAGGTTTCTTCCTTTTAGAGCTTCCAAGTAAGGCTCACTTTTTACTATTTTGATCAAGGGAATTTCTTAGCGATGTAATTTTTTGGGTTAATTAGTCGATCTGTTGGACTAATGGCCAATGACATTTCCCCAAGGGTTGCAGGGCTAGGGTTTTTAGAGCATCTTTATTTTAGAGTTTAAAACACTTCTTTCATGCACACCTTCTTAGGTGTATGCAAGGGATCTCTTAACCCCTTTTATCTTAAAATTTATACTTTTCCCTAATCAAAGTGGTTGCTTATTCTTGGGTAGATTTTATTTACGAGTAATACTTTCCAACTATGATATTTTAGATGATGCTAATAACACACATTTATATGCACATATTTTAATTCACTTTGCATGTTGCGCTCTACCCATTTTTGGATATGATGATTTGTCTCATTCATCATTGGAGGCTTCCGTTAGTTTAGGAAATTATTTTTTTGTAGTGAATTCCATGGTTGATGATGTGAGGCATATGCAGAAAAATTTAACTAGCTGGCAGCCTTCACAGTTTTAAGTTTTTTCTCAAATATATTTCCGAAGGTCCCAAACTAGAAGGTCTGATATAAAAATTTAGAATGCGATTTATTTGAATCATTTAAGCTATCTCTAAACTTCATTTTTTGAGCTGATATGAAATAAAAAACAAGCAGTACACACACAAATTTACACTTCTACACAATTATTTTTGGTCAACTGGCCCTGGAAAAGCCCCCAAGGGGAAAACCAGTTCTTCAGGAGGATTTTTATTGCTTCATAAGGATATAAATACACAAAAAATAACACAAAATTATCTCTCTTTTTGTAGTTGATGTCACTTCCTAGGTTTACTTAGATATTTGAGCGCCACATAGTCATATAACTCAGGTTATGATTTGCCTTAAATTCTGTGCATAATGTCACCCAATAGTATCTCAAAATATGTGTGAGACTGAGCTAAAAAATCCAGAAAAATTGTGGCAGAGTCCTCTCCTTACTGCTTTTGAATAATGTAAAAAGAATTATATTTGAGTAAAAAATGATTTTTTTCACCTCCACACCAAGTCGGCCCTTGCCTGATGAGGTCGGCTTGAAAGGGAGAAATTAAACCCACAATAAGCCTATATATACAAGTGTAGTTTGATCTATTTAGACACCTAATCAACAAGTTAGATATTCATAAGAAGAAGTGCAGTAAAAGCTACAAAGTGCAAGAGGAAGAAGCAAACGTGTAGGATCAAATTTTTTGGGGGCTCTCCCTCTCTTTTCTGTGAGGTTACTGGGAAATCGCAGGATCGAAGTTGTTGGAATTGCAGGGTCGAAGCTCTACTGTTGCAGTAGGTCGAAGTTGCAGAAGTGTCAAAGTTGATGGGGTCGAAGTGGTGTTGTTGCATAGGTCGAAGTGTTGCATACATCGAAGTGTTGCATATGTCGAAGTAGTTGTTGCTACATAAGATCAAAGTTTTGCTGCTGCAAGGTCAAGGATCTATATCAAAGATGCAAGAAGGAAGGGTTGGCTTAGTGGTTGGAGGAATTCTATGTCTAGGGTTAATATTCTAGGATTATCTCAGGAAAACTATTGAAGGAAAAGATTTTAATTGGGATTTCCCCTAGATAGGGGTTTTACCCTGGTAGAGTGCCTACATCTTGTGTCTCTTTTTTTGTGATCTTCATACATACATAATTTGGTAATTTCTTGATGAAAGGTAATATAAAAAAGAAGTAAAATAAGCCAACATAATTCACAAGTAATTATCAAGACAGACGAATCTAAGACGTAAATCTACTTGCATTGATTTCTCAACATGGTTGGATTCCCACCACAAAAGAATCAAATATATCCTGCATATGCATCCAAGGATCCAGGAATAGCCCTTGAAAGTTCAAGCCCTAAATATGTTGGTCTTTATGAACAACACAAACAATGTCAAAATGCTTCTCATGTGAAGCAATAATTGAGGGCTGACAAACCTTTTAGTGAGTTTCCTCACTACCCCCTTCAACTGTATTAATAAACTCGTGATCCCGTTTTAAAGAAATCTGGGAAAATTTTCCAACCTCTTTCGGAACTGTATCTTAAAATAGGTGTTGGCCTCTCTTTAGGCAGACCAACAATTATCTTATCAATATCCCTATGAAATCCCATATTTAGAAAATGGTCAACTTCATCAAAGTACAAGCACTTTCACACCCATTAAATGACTTGAGACAACTTGGGTATTCTTTATATGGTCCCAAAGCCTTCCAGGAGTGGCCACTAATATTTGACCAAGATTTTTTTGTATCTATTTATGTTCTCTTAGTAATTTAGTTCCCCCACTAACTACTTGTATGCCAATATTTGCATGGAATTTAAACAAAACATTGGCCTATACAACAACTTGTTTTTAGATCTGCTTGTTCAACATGACTCAACATTGGTTTTTTGTGCCCCAGAGGCTTCACTGAATCAAATTCATCAACTTCATCTTCATATTTAGACTCATCTTCGTTATCATTGATCTTCAGTTCTTGGATACCAGAGGATTTAGAGCCTCTTTCGTTCAAGAAGTCACCTTCTCCTTGGCTGCCTCTTGCAAAGACCCCAATACCTCTAAAAGTTCTAGATAATCCATCATTATCATTATTTCTACCATGCTTCAGCCAACCAGACACAAATATACCCCAGTTATTATACTAGTTATCCATATCCAGTTCGTCTTCAACCAGACATTTGAATTGGGCCTAACTTTGATTACTTGGGTTTTCTTAATGAAATCCAAGGACAAAATATTTACCAAATTTCAAGGATTCAAATTCGAAGTAGAGAACCTTACAAAAAGGAGAATTAAGATATTAAGGTATGATAATGGATGAGAATACACGTCCAAGGAAATTATTGCCTTTTGTAAGGAATATGGGTCCATTAATAGGGAGTTGATAGTCTCATATAATCCTTAACAAAACAGAGTTGCAGAAAAAAATAATTAGTCCAATGACAAGAATAGATGACCTTTTATGATCTTGGAGGAATGGTGACTTCACTATCACCTCAATAATAGGAAAAATAAATGTTATTATCTTGCTGGTGCAAGTTTTAGCCTTGGCAAACACATCCTTACATTTGAGAATAGATGGAAGAGTTTCTTCTTGAAAAATGGTCATACGTTCATATCCCACTGTGTTGGTTGGCTTGAGTGTCAATGGTCAGATATTGTGTTGGTCAAATCTTGATTGGCTCAAGTAATTATCATCCCCGATAACCTTCACACTACTTGTTTTTGGATCTGCTTGTTCAAAAATACTCAACATTGGTTTCTTGTGCCCCATAGGATTCACTAAATCAAATTCATCACCTCCATCTTCATCGTTAAACTCATATTTGTCATCAATGATATTTAGTTCTTAGGTAATAGAGGATTTAGATCATATTTTGTTCAACAAGTCACCTTCTCTTGGGCTACCTCTTGCATAGACCCCATTACCTCTTGAAGTTCTAAATATTCCATCATTATCAGTATTTATACCATGCTTCATCCAACCAAACATAGACGTACCTTGCTTATTAAATTTTGTTATCCATATCCAGTTCCTCTTCAACCAAACATTTGAATTGGTCTTGCCTTCATTACTTGGGTTTACTTAATGAAATACAAGGACAAAGTATTTACCAAATTTCAAGAATTCAGAGTTGAAGTAGAGAACCTTATAGAAAGAATAATTAAGATATTAAGGTATGATAATGGAGGAGAATACACATCCAAGGAAATTATAAACTTGTGTAAAGAATACGGGATTAAGAGGGAGTTGATAGTTCCATATAATCGTGAAAAAAATGGAGTTGCAGAACGAAAGAATCATTTCATTGAAGAAAGTGTAAAATCTATGGTACATGACTGAAATTATACCATAGAAAGGGAAACTAAGACGTAGGGCTCTCTCACTCGCTCAACTTGACCTTTTAGTTGAATCAATTATCAAAATGATTTAGTTGTCTTCATGAGTGGGTGATAGAAAATATTTCAATCAACAAATTTTGAATTCCAGATTAATGTAGTTTTAGCCTCATACTTGCGAGAGACTCTTAGACTTGAAAGTTTCTACCATGTAGAAGAGTTTGAGTGAATTTGGAAGGTCCATAACTTTAAACTCTCAACAGATTCCTTCTGGGAGAAAACTTGAGAATTCATTCCCTGGCTTGGGATTAGCACCAATAATTACGAACCACACTAGTCAGCAAGACATGAAAAAAATTTAATCTGTATTAATTGTGGGAACCCCAACAATTGTGTCATTGCTAATGATAGAGGGCCGCATTTCATATCAACACCAATACTATTTATCCAAAGTAAACATTGGAGCTCTTGTTGCAATTATTCCTAGTAAACATAAGAAACAAGTTTCACAACGCATTCCCTGGCATGTAGATATTACTCAAGTTTGAGAGAATCTTCCCACTATAATTTTTTGAGCTACTACCTAGCAAATTCACTTCTTTTTGTGTTGTCAGTATTCTGTGAATTTATATCAATGGTATTGTTTTTGTTTATTCTTTGTAGTTTGAAACGGTTTATGTTTCTTTATGAATACTAAGTCAATGTTTATGCTAGGGGAATTTTTTTTAGTTATTGTTGACCGTTTATTTTCAATGATGGTGTGCTAGCATGGGCATATGCAACAAACCACTTCATAGAAAATGCTTGGTTATATTTAAGGTCTTCCTATCACTATTTTACTAGTAGTTAAATAATATAACTACATACTTTCAAATTTGAAGACATCATATGAATATATTTATTCTTCCTAAAACCAAATTATTCCTATGTCGGATACATGAGAAATATGAGATTGATAACCAAGAAGGGGAAGGATCAATACCTCAAGTCAAGAGAAGGTAAAAACTGACAACTCAGCTGATGCCGCAACTAAATCCTCCAATACCTGCTGCAATTGTTCATGGAAAATAAAGTGTGGAATATGAGAATTCAACGTATACTCTTGCTAAAAAAACCTTGCGAGATTCATGTAAGTTAGCTTCCACCTCCAATAAAGATATGGGAAAGAACGCTGAAAATGAAAACTTGTATGTATCTAGTTGGCTTCACTTAGAATAATCAATCAACTATATTACAATTAGGATTTTGTTAGTTCAAATTGTAGTTTTATATCTAGTCTATTGTTTTGTAAAATTCACCATCTCAATTAAGTTGTTTTTTCTATCCAAAATATGAAATTTTTCCTTTTAACATGAAGTATTCTAAGAAATATTGTACACGATTTTTTACTTGCTTGAATTGTCTATCACATGGTTTGTTGAGAATTTGGAGGGTTGGAGATTAATTCAAATTCTCTTCTTGATAATTACTTGTGAGCTTACTTATATAGTCTCTTTGTTATCTTATTTATTCTTTCATCAATTGAATTATTAAAAAAAACAGGACACAAGAATTAGGCTCCTAGAGCCAGGGCAAAACCTCTCCCTCTTGGAGAGGAAAACCCACAATAAATTCTTCTTATAGATCTTCAAATTACAAGTACCATGACCAAGACTTGGACCCTTGACATATGAATGCCTCCAAAACCTTGTCCCTGCTTATTTGTCCTTCTCTAATGTTGACCTCTCCTTTCTTCATCAAAGTGCACTAACTTCAGATTACATAGAGATTTTTCTCATATATCACAACCCATATTCAGCATATATGAGATGTTCTGCATACATCACAACATATATTAAAACAATCCTCATAACGTCTTCATGCAAGTACTCACTTCAAAATACTTCGATACTATTATAGCGCCGTATCTGATCCAGACTTCATGATTCTGATATCCGCACCTCCTTTTATCCTATAGCCCACAATTTATATTCACACTTGATCACAGATGTATCCTAGTTCTGACATCTGCATATCTTCCTTCATGCTAACCCGAGTTTGCTGCTTCAGAACATTATATAACGGATTCATGCTTTAACCAAGAAACACTGCCAGTAGCTCACACTTTTTCAAAATTTATGACGCGTCAAATATTACATAGAAGTCTGCAATTATCTTTAGGTTTGATCGCAACTATAATTTAATAATCCACACTTTATAAGTTACTGTGAAACCGCATAAGAAAACACACTGTATTATTAAGAAAAACTTGCACTTCATCACAAATATAATCTGCATTGTATCACTGAGAAATATCTTTTTTCAATTACAAAGATCATTGCAAATTTACTTCAGATTGTCCGCACTTCTATTTCTGAGAGATCCGCACTTGCTTTCGTTTTCTGTACCACGTCTGAAATATCCGCATTGTTCTTGTCTAAATTGAACTGTAGTATCTTCATATATACACATACCACTTTTTCCTAGTTGATAGGCCGACCATACATCTGGTATGAGGGCCGAATTATCCGTAATGTATATAGGCCGACTTGTAGCTCACTAATGCCAGAGTTTATGAGGGCATCATGACCATCTTCCAAAATTCATTTCTTCAAAGTATCATGAAAAAGTTCATAACAAGGTCTGGAGCATATATCTCTTCATTTTCTAGACACTTAATTACACATGTAACTAGAAGACAACCCTAATAGACATCAAGAAGAAGTCTATAATAAAATATTGCTCATGAAACCGATGAAGCAAGTAAAACCAAAAATACATTTTATTATCTTTTTCTTCTTCATTACATAATTACACAATCAATATCAAGACCGTCCTAGTTACACTTTTCAACACTCCCTCCTAACTAGGGATTTATTCATACAGGTACATGTTCACTTTCAAACTGAAGAATCTCATAAGAAGAATCGAATTGGAAATCGCATCTGTATAGCATCATATCAATCAGCATTGTCCTAGTGCAAGGCCTTGACTAACAACCCCATCTCTCAAAGAGACAATGGGCTACAATGCTGGTGAGAAATGTGACTAATAGACACCATAGTCATTGTCTCTCCAAGGTACATGCCCCACCTAGGTGTTCCCAGAGTATGACCTTCTTGGACTCTTCTTCTCTTGGGTAGCCAGCCCTCAAATAATATTGGTCCACGAATACTCTTATCTTGAATTCCCTATCTCATTCTCAAAGAGTATCGAATGCCATATGATTACCCAATCCTCCAGTTTTTCTTCTAGGTGAAGACCAGAATGATGTGTCTATCCATTCTCTTCACATGGCTTTCACTAAGACATACGCCTGTTAATCCTAGTCTAGTGCATGACACATGTAATAGAGAATCACATATGTCACTCCCTCTTAACACATGAAGGCCATATTTCAAGTTTCTTCCAAGCAAGAAACTTAACACCAGACTCCTCATCAACCAAGGTCTTGCAACAACAATCAAGCTACTCATGAATATTTCCTCCCCTCGATGTCATGAATTTTGATATTGAGGTGTCTTCAACTTTGGCTTCATAGGGCACAGATCATCCATCACTTTCAGTCATGAGTCATGTCCACTATCAGAAAGTGATTCATCAATCTTCCTCATCTAGTCCATCATTATGCCATGCTGCTTTCCTTCAAATCATCCCCAAGGATCATACATCCTTTCTTATGACTAGTAGCCCTGTACAAATACATCTAGATAAGAATATACATATTAAATTTTTAGAAAAAAACTTACCTTAGTGATGATATTTCACCATGAAATATACCTGTAGGAATCAGTATCATTCATACAGATTGACACATCTCCTAATGATATATTTTTTCAAGGGTATTCTTATTTACTAGACTTCTGTTAGAGTCTACATATCCTCGCAAGAGATCTCCTAGTCAGATGTTCTTGGCTTCCAGATTATAACTGCCTCTTGACATGGTTGCATTTCATGATCTCTTCCTTTCTGCACATTCTACATTCCCAGGAACATACAGCCTTTTCAGTTTCTTGTTCATATACAACCAACTCATATTCCATGAGGACATATTATTTTGATTTAATATGTACATGCACTAAGAGATACTCCTCCATAGATCATACTTCTAAATACAAAATTTCATTACCTACAACCATAAGACATGACTTCACAGCATCCAATGTTAGCATATAAATATATACATACCTCATACCCTTTTCCCTTGATTCATCATGTAGAAATTTCTCAAGAATGAAGATCTTCATTCTCTTGTCCTGCTCCATCAATATGTCATCACATCCCAGAAATATGTTTCCATGATGACCCTCGCCCTTGATGACTGCTTTCCATTAGTAATGTTATCAAAGAGGTTTTCCTGGAGCTGATTCACCAGGATGTCCTACCATTCTTTCGTAAACATGCTACATTGCTTCCTATCATATAACCAATAGAAATCACTTAAAGGATAAGATGATCTCAATCGTAGTGGAGATCCTTTCCTTCTTCTTTCTTATCAGGCTCTTTCCTAATTTCAGAGACATGGGATTATTCCCCATTTATTTTGTCCTTTTTCAAGGAAAATTTATATTTTAATGCCCAAGTCCATCATATCCAATGAGTTTTGCTTCATCCACATTTCTTATTTTACTCTAAGGACCAAAACTTACCAAATCTTCCTTTCTTCCTGGACATGGTTGCAAAGGCTTGATTCCTTCACTTGATCTTGTAAAAACTTTGGCTTTCATTCTTGTTTCCTCTATTTACATAGAGACCCTAAATCGTGGAATGGTGTGACTTCTATCTTTGCATATAATTATGAAGTGAGATTTCCCAATTCTTCTCATAGAGATTTTAGCACCACTGTAGCCTTCTCCTAGTTCTTGCAGTTGATCAGAGAGATTTCTTCTCTTGCAGTACTCACAGAGAATAGCTCCACTAATTTCTTATATACTCCTTTTGATGATTTTAGATTTAATACATCGGATATGATAAAGTCTTTTATGGATTCTATAAGAATCCTTTGGGATATTATCTCTCCCTTCATGACTTCATTGTCCTTGTCTTATATGGAAAGTCTGAAACCCCAAACAGTTTGTTTCTTTCTTTTCAAAGGATACATTTCAATGGATTCATATAAAGTCATAGATATACTTACTTGAGTAGATGATTTTATTCTTCTATCAGCTTGATTACTTTGAAGATGGTTGAAGCTTCCTTTGAATGGTGATTGCTGAGGATATTCTACTACTTCCTTGGAAGATGAAGGATGATAGGTAACTTGCCTTGAAGCTTTTAATGGAAATACTTTGAGATAGGAATGATCTGTTGGCACATCTAAGATGTTTCTATAATACCGTCTTATTTCTTTCACTGTGGAAGACTGACCTTTCTTCAAATCAAATCCTTTCTTTGATGCCATCCATGAAATATGATCCTTGAGTGTCTCTATGCCCTTTCTAGCACCTTAGCTCTGATACCATGTTGAGAATTTGCAGGGCTGCAGATTAACTAAAATTATCTTCTTGATAATAACTTGTGAGATTACTTATATCTTCTCTTCGTTATCTTATTTAGTCTTTCATCAAGTCAATTATCAAAAAACACGAGACACAAGAATTAGGCTCCTAGAGCCAGGGAAAAACCTCTCCCTCTTGGAGAGGAAAACCCATGAGAAATTTTTCTTATATATTTTCAAATGACAAGTACCATGACCAAGACTTACACCCTTGACATATGAATGCCTCCAAAACCTTGTCCCTGCTTCTTTGTCCTTATCCAATGTTGATATCTCCTTTATTCATCAAATTAAACTGACTTCAGATTACATAGAGACTTCTATCCTCATATATCATAACCCCTATTCAACATATATGAGACATCCTGCATACATCACAACATATATCAAAAAATTCCTCATAATGTCTTCACACAGGTTCACACTTCAACATACTTTGATACTATTGTAGCTTGATATCTGATCCAGACTTCATCATTCTGATATCTGCACCACCTTTTATCCTATAGCCCGCACTTTATATTCGCACTTGATCACAGATGTATCCTACTTCTGAAATCCTCATATATTCCTTCATGCTAACCTGAGTTTGTTGCTTCAAAACATTATATAACAGATTCATAATTTAACCTAGAAAGATTGCTGGTAACTCGAAATTTTTGAAACTTTATTACGCTGTCAAATATTACATAGAAGTCCACAATTATCTTTAGGTTTGACTGCAGATATAATTTACTAATCCAAACTTTATAATTATTGTGAAACTGTAGAAGAAATACGCACTGTATTACTAAGAAAAACTCGCACTTCATCACAAATATAATTTTCATTGTATCACTAAGAAATCCCTCTTTTCAATTACAGAGATTATCGTAAATTTACTTCAGCTTGTCCACACTTCTTTTAGGTTGTCCGCACTTCTATTTTTGAGAGATCTGAATTTACTTCAGCTTGTTTGCACTTCTTTTAGGTTGTGCGCACTTCTATTTCTGAGATATCTACACTTTCTTTCATTTTCTATAGCATGTATGAAATACCCGCATTGTTTTGTCTAAACTAAACCGCAATATCTTCATATATATACATAGAAATTTTTCTGTTGACATGCAGACCATACATCTCGTATGAGGGCCAACTTATCCATAATGTATATAGGCCAACTTGTAGTACATTAATCCCAGTGTTTATGAGGGCATCATGAGCATCTTCCAGAAGTCATTTCTTCAAGGTACCATGACAAAGTTCATAACAAGGTCTGGATCATATATCTCTTCATTTACTAGACACTTAATTACACATGTAACTAGAAAACAACCCTAATAGACATCAAGAAGAAGTCTATAATAAAATCTTTTTCATGAAACCCATGAAGCAATTACAACCAAAAATAAATTTTATTATCTTTGTCTTCTTATTTACATAATTACACAGTCAATATGAAGACTGACCTAGTTACACTTTTCAACATGGTCAAACTATATTTTTTCAGTACCAGAAAAATTTTATGCAAATCAATCAAATTCACTGCCTCATTTGGCAAGGCCTTTCGGAAGCTTCAGACACCTAAAATATTGAATGTGAATTATTTTTTGAGGATAGAAAAAAAATTCATGGATGGAGCAAAAAATTTGGAAGATGAGCCCTCTACATAGTATTTCTCTTTGAACAACATCACTAGTTGCAGTGGATTGTCAATATTTATAATTGTTTATTAAGATTCAACAAAAATCTTATCATTTTGATTATTAATTGATGGATTTTTTTATTTATACTTGTTTGTCTTCCTTAAAGTCTTTGTGCTAACTATTTTGAACCAATTTAAGATCAAACATTGGTGGTATTGTTGTAATATGTTAAATTATTGTTTGTATTGAATCAAGTATTTGTTGTAAGAGATCAATCAATGTGTTATATCTTGGAAATTACAAGTATGGTATATATGGGAAAACTATTGGTGCTTTGCATGTAAATCTGCAAAAAATGTCAATACTACTCTTATTTTATCTTTTCATTATAATGATCACTGATGTTTTGAGTTTGAGTGATTGAGGATGGATACAGGTGTTCCTTCAAATTGGAAGTATGGTGGTGGAATTCAGTGTGGATTTTCCATTCAAGAATCATATAGCAATTGGAATATGAAAGTTACATTACAAAATAATAATTTTTGGGGGATTACTAGTGGTGATTGCTACATATTTTTGATGTTGGAAATTTTCTCCAAATCACAGCTAATATATTGTACCACAGGTGAGGAACACAATGGGAAGGGAATTTTCTTTGAAATTTATCCACTTATACTGTAGTGATCCACAAATATAAACAAAACATTAATGATTTTATATAGACAGTTGGATTATTAATATGTGATAATGGACCCAAATAGTAGTTCTTATTTGAAGAAATTCTGATCATACGTGGGGATTCTTGACATCATCAACCTCTAGCCCTGGACTTATTCACTTAGATTTCTACATTATCTGGTTATATACATGTATACGAGGCTATCCTATTATTGTATACTTTTTACTTCTTTTCATTTTATTCTAGAATTAGCATTGGCATTTTTCTAGGAGTTTTTTTTTGCACTCCGACATTGTATAAGTAATCTAAAACTTGGTATATTTAGCATGTAATTTAGTTGTCATGATTGTGCCTAATGTTTTCTTGAATGGTGAATACTAATTTTACTAAGGTTTTATTTTCTATGGTGTCATTTTATTTTCTTTGTTTATACAGGTCATCTAGACATATAAAAGACAGTACTATTGCCCAATTGAAGAAAACTTGTTCCAGTTTCTTGCATTTATGGGGAAAAATAGCATTGACAATATTGCTGATGTTAAGGCATATTTTGTATAAATCCTTTATAGTCTACTTTAGTTTATATTCCAGTGTTCATTGTCTTTCATGTCTTATACTCTGCATTGTATCTTCTTTCCTTTTCAGAAAATGAACTCAATATTGATGGTAAGAAGAAGGAATTGAAGAAAGAGGAGAACAATAACACTAAAGCAAAAAAATGTAAATCAACGAGAGAGAGAGAAGGGAATTGGTCTAGTGGTACCTGTAGAGCTAATATGCCGCATAAGACACACACATAGAGATTGATGGTCAAATCTTCAGAGTTGGTGAATTCATCTGCAATGCCTTGGCAACACAATGATAATGTTTTGAAGTGATGAAACAATATTCATGTGTAAATTGTACTCCAACAAATATTAAGTTGGAAACTCATATTGTAATACTTGATATTTTATATAATATAATTTTTGGCTGAAATTATTTATACTTGCACTTGATATTATTTATTATTGTAATTGACATATGTAACTTTTCTTTTTATATTAAATGAATATATACATTGTATGTCATTTTTTTTTAATTTAGTTGCAAAATCATACTAATTAATTTATGCTATTAATGAACAAATAAAATCAATCTAAAACTACTAAATTAGTAGTTTACATTTATTAATGATGAACAAAAATAAAATGAATATACAACTAAATTAGTTGCTTATAATGATTGTTAATGAAAGTAAATGAAATGAATATAAACTACTAAAGTAGTCATTTATATAGTGAATATGAAACTACCAAAAAAAGATAAATGACTACTAAATTTATAAATTTGTGATTACAAATGACGACTAAATTTTTCACATATAAGACTATTAGTAGCTAATTTACAGTATCTTATAACACGATCAAAATTTAGTCATATTACTTTGGTCATTAATTGGGTTCAAACGATGATTAAAATTTGCATATACATGACTATTAGTAGCTAATTTATAGTATCTTATAACATGACCAAAATTTAGTTATATTTCTTTGGTCATTAATTGGTTTCGAACGATGACTAAAATTTGCATATATATGACTATTAGTAGCAAATTTACAGTATCTTATAGCACGACCAAAATTTTGGTCATATTTATTTGGTTATTAATTGGTTTTCTCGAGGGATCATTTAGTAATATATTTTGTTGTATATTTGGTCATTAATTGTGAAAATTAATGACTAAATCAATAACTAAATTAATGACCACATTAATGACTAAATATTCTACTAGACAACAAAGTGGAGACAACTAATTAGTGACTAAGCTAAAAATGACTAAAAGTTGGTCGCATTAGAAGATATTGTAAATTAGCTACTATTGGTCATCAAGAAAAAAATTGTCGCTTATATGAAAATTTTAGTCATTTTTTTAGTAACTAATTAGCCATTTTGTACTAGTGTATGAGATATGGCAGAGTTGGTGGCATGTACATGTGGAAGTTGGAGACAATGAAATTTTTCTACGATATGATGGTGTTTTTAGGGATGCCAACATTTTTAGAGTGGTGGACGATGTCAAGACTTCGAGTGAGGGAGTCATGCGACTGAGTTGTAGCGAGAGCACCCATGTGCGACAGACACCCATATTGACCACATGACTTAGAGAAGTGTTCAATGGTACGAAGAAAAGCATACACATAGCTGGTGCGCCATATTAGCAGGCGTCCACCCTTGGCGATGAGCAGACGAGTTGTGTTTCCAAGTGAGAGAGTCATGGTAGCATACACGGTGGACGGGCGAGTCGTGCTGACTAGGAATCTGAGCCATGCATGGTGAGTGCATTGGGCGAGGGTGCATCAGGAAACTTGAGTTAGGAATGTTAGGCGCTCTGGCGAGCACACCTCCATAGCGGGCATGTGGAGACCGACGACCAGCGCACCCCCATAGTGGGCATGTGGATACCAACGGGATACTTTCGTGTGGAGTTGTCTAGATGGGTGGAATGAGCCGATTCAAGTAACCAAGCGATGGGGACATGAAATATACATATGATAGTTGGGATGACACATTGAGCGTGCATGCCAACGTGCAAGGGATGTTGAGCTGACCATGGAGAAAGGAGAATGGACATGACAATTGGGTGGAGTTGGGACCGCCCAACCCATATATATAACCATGAAGGATGGGAATTCAAAGGCATCATCCAAGAATCAATGAATATAACACATTTAAGCTTAAGCATTGTTATGGAACCAACTCCAAAAATAGAAGAAAAGAGAGATAAACGCCTTAGAAATCAACCACTTTGAGGGGGAGACCTCCAATACATTACATAAACGAACAATTCTTGGATTATACAAATCACCAAAACCTCCTTCTATATATAGGAGTCCATGGGGCCACAATATAATCCTAGCCAACCTAACAATAATAATTTAAGGGCACAATAATAGCAATATCGGGGTTACAGGGGCACAACAATAACAATAAGGGCGCTACACTAACAATAATAAGGGGATACACTAGTATTATAGGGATCTAACATGCCCCTCTCTTTCAAACAAGTGTTTCCCTCAATGCTTGATTATTTCTGGATGCTTCTGTATAAAATTCTCATCCTCCCATGTGGAATATTCAATGGGTAAGTTCATACATTTGTTGAGATACTCTGAATTTGATCGATTTGGTAGTTTTCGAGTTCTTGTTTTAGTGACTAATTTAGAACTTCTTTTCCTGCGATGTTGATCTTCATGTTGTTTCATTTGATTCTGCACCAAAGTTAGGTTGTCCTTTGAGAGTTGGAGAACTTTTTGTTGATGCTCGATGTGATCTTCCACTATTTCATCATTCATATTAGGTTTCATTTGATCCTTCAAACCATCCAACTTAGCCTGAATTTTTGCTTTTAAATGATATATGTCATCTTTGATTTCTCTTTGTAATATCGAAATTTGTTGCACTTGGTACCATAATTTTGATATCTCATACTGCAATTCTTCCTCTTCATGCGTCATAGTATAGATTTCTGAAGGCTTAATGGGTGTTGAATTATTCTTAGGAGGCATTTTATAACCCAGTACTGATATATATTCTACAGTATGCCATTGGAATCAATCCCAACTGATTCTTCAAACAAGACTTATGCAATTCGAAAAAAAAATACACACCTTTCTCTTTCTTTTGAGGAGCTCAATATTGAAACTGAATTATATCTGTGATTTTGGATATTTAATATCTAAAATTTGGCCCTAAAGTAGCCCTTTGAATATTCTTTCAAATGCCACAGATCTGACCTCATTTGGATTCTTCAAGACAATTTTTTTCTCAATCTACCACGATGACCTAATTATGGACTGGTTGAGTAGAGAAAACTTGTATGACTTTCCACGTGTCACTGTTTTCTCCTTCAGCTCTAAAATTGATATAAATGAAACTACAGTTAGTGTACTTGCAGCCAATCTTTACAGAATTCAAATCTGATGCTCATAGAGAGAGTTATGAATATTTTCCCACGATCACCTCTTTGAGATGAAATTTGGGAGCCTAACAAAGCCCTAACTTCCACAGATCCTACCTCCCAAAATAATGTGAATAATTATCTAAAAATTTTACAGGAGGTTCCTTAGGATTTCGGCTTCACGCTATAAACATTTCAGCTTCTTAAAATTCATAGAAAAAAAATCTATAGCGAAAATTCCACAATGACCTCTTTGGAGTAGTGAAACCCTAGAATCGAAAGCGCTGATACCAAATGTTATGAAACCAACTCCAAAAATAGAAGAAAAGAGAGATCAACAGCTTAGAAATCAGCCACTTCAAGGGGGAAACCTCCAATACATTAAATAAATGAACAATTCTTGGATTATACAAATGACCAAAACCTCCTTCTATATATAGGAGTCCATGGGGCCACAATATATTCCTAGTTGACCTAATAATAATAATTTAAGGGCACAATAATAACAATATGGGGGTTACAGGGGTACAAAAATAACAATAAGGGGGCTACACTAACAATAATAAGGGGATACACTAGTATTATAGGGACCTAACAAGCATTGTGCGAAAAATGATTTTTATGAAAAAGAAAATACTTCGTTGAACATGTTGCAGATTGGAAAAGACTGTCTAGTCACTTTATTATAAATCTAAGTGAATTTTATTGTAAAAATCAAGTCTCCAAATGAAGATAATGAAGACCCGAAAAAATAAGTAAAACATAAATAATAAATAAACTAATGAAAAGATAAATTAGCACTAAATGAAGATGGATATGTGTATGCATACCTGGAAGAGTCTAATGATAAATTTACCTTACGGATCTCAACATTATACTTTGTATTATATTCGATTTTAAATATGTTCAAAATTATCTACTTATTCAATTTAAATAAACTACTAAGTAGTTAGTAATAGTTTATATCCACTTCATATTGATGAAAAAGAGTGGTGGAAGAGAAAGAGAGGCGGATGAGATCCCTTAACACTACTTGAGAAATCATTATTTCAAAGGCGCGTAGCTATAGTGAAGTGAGATAGATAAGTGCACCATAAAAATGAATATGATATACAACTATGAGATGATAAATGATTAGGAATGATCTGAAATGATCAAGAAATTATCCATATTGATCCAGAAAGGATTAATGGCCAAAAATTCGAAGTGATCAGAGTTTAGCGAAAGAATATCCATCACATAGGGCTCATAAAAATGATTCCAACACAGCTTTAATGGGAAACATCCGACTTTGTATGAAGAAGTTATGGAAAGTCTAAGTTTTCAAGGTAAAATTCAAAAAAGTAAAAGTAAATTGGTCAAAGTCAAAGGGTTAACGCATTGTTCCAGAGTTCAAATCCAATGTATGGTTCTAGATCATGGTTCCACAACTCGGGGTTCTAGACCACCATGTGGAATCACCAGATGGCGAGAAATTGTAGACAACAATTAGAGCAGGTGGACCAATATGATGTTGACAAGTGGCGCTAACTCGACAAAAGTTGACCCTACTAGAGGGAAACACGTGCCTTATCGCGATTGGTAAAAACATTGTTAATTAGACTAACGTATTGGATGGGATTCGATCCCGTGACCTCCGCCTTACAAATTCAATGCTTTACCATTGAGCTACTCATGTGGATTTGTAAATAAACCTCCATCACATATATTTATGGTGTTAAGGTTATCCAAATAGCATAAAAAAAAGGAGAAGCCTACCATTGTTGGAGGCTCCACCATAAAAATCCATATTCTATATCTAACATCTGCTATATCATATCCTCCGCCATATTTATTGACGCTCTAAACAAACTACCATAACCTCCATCGAGTTAACGTATAAAAAACATGGCACATGGTGTTAAAATAAAATATGTTATATGGTGGACCAACATAATATATGTTTGGTGTATTAACATGGATTTTTAATGTAAGTAGAGGATTATTACTATACAGAGGGATAAGGTTAAAATATTTGTATGAAACATGGAATTTGAGATAAGGTATGGAGATATGGTGGGATATGGTTATACACCATATTATATACAAAACAAAAATTATTGTTATGTAATAAATATCGTATCACACCACCATGAAGGGTGGTCAGGATTTGACCCCCCAACCTCTCACATTTTATTATAAAAATTTTCCATTACACCACAAGAGGGAGAGGTGAAATGTTTATGCATCAAGGAGTTTTTATGCAGTGAGAGGCCAACAAGATAGCCAAAATTTGGAGATATATTGCAGGAAAACTAGGAAGCCTTTTTCAAATCCAAAAGTTTCTACAAGATCCAGAGACAGAGAAGAACACATAAGAGTGAATTTGGATTGTATTTAAAGAATTTTTATATGTATTTTTTATGGATTTTGAAAACCTTGAATAAAAATTACTCCCTATTAAAGATCGACCCTAGAGAGGTAGGCTTGAAGATAGCCAAACTCTGTTATCAACCTACTGGTGTCATTTTCTCTTATGTTTTTAGTTATTGCTATTTTTTTCAGCTAATTTCCTTTCAGGTTTTCTATGTTATTTAAGTTGACCTTTGTTTAATGTTGATTTTAAATAGATGCAAACCCTTTTAAAAATTTAATAATACAATATCAATTTCAATCAGGGATTTCATATCAATTTGTGTCAAAGTGGTTATTGATAGTTTAGTTTTTAAGTGTGCATGTTCACTAGGTGAAGAATAATTTATGAAAGTAGACATGGATAAATTCTTGAAACAAGGAAGGTTGTAAGAGTTGGAGCATGTTAATAACAATATTCGACTGGAAAATTCAAAGCCCAGGAAACTACTCAAAGCCACAAATGACGAGAAGTGAACATTGCTTCTTGAGATGCAAAAGGACAAGAAAGAGCAAGTTGGAGAAAATTATTCTATACCTCTTGTAAAAAAAAATGAGAAGATGTGTGTACATTCTGAGAATACATAATACATCCCAACCACTCAAGATGAAATTGGGGATAGCTCCTATGCACCAGTCATGCAAGAAGATCATCAAGAAAATTTGTTTGACAATAAGGCATGCAAGATGTCAGTTGAAAGAATGAACACAAAATATTCATGACATGCATGTCCCATAGATGATAATCCAAGGTATAATAAATTTATTTTTTCCATCATTCCTTTTGATTTTAGGAATATTGGTGATGTGAAAATTTTATGGCATAGAAAACTGTCCACTTTTTGTGGGTTATCCAACCATTGTGTTGCCAAGTGTTGGAAGAGAAGAAATTTGTACAAGAAGATGATGGCCATGAGGAAGGAGGAAAAGTACGAATAAATTATTCCAAATTTTAGTGACGAGAAGAAAGATATGAAACGATGTTATGCAAACATATCATAAAATACAAGAAAATATAGATTAACAATTTAGAAATCAACCTCTTGGAAGGGGAAAAATCCTTTACATTACATAAATGAACATTTATGGGACGATTCAAATGATAAAAACCTACTTTATACATATACGAGTCTAATGGGTCCCAATATAATCAGAGCATACATAACAATAATAATTTAAGGGCACAACAATAACAATAGTGGGATTCTATGGGGCACAATGATTATTCTATGGGGACTAAATGGGCACAACAATTACAATAAGGGGACTACACTGAAAATAGCAATAAGGGGATACAATAGTATTATAGGGACCTAATATGCCCCTCTCATTCAAAAAAGTCTTTTCCTCAACGATTGAGTAGTTATGGATTCTTCTATATAAAATTATCATCCTTCCATGTGGAATCTTCAATGAGTAAGTTCTTCCACTTGATGAGATACTATTAAATTGATCGATTTCCTAGCTCTCAAGTTCTTATTTATGTGACTTCTTCAAGTTCCAATACAATTTTTCCTTCCTCGTCAAGTTCCAACAGTATTGTTTGAACTGGAATTTTGTCACCTATAACCTTCTTTAAGCATGAAACATGGAAAAGTGGGTGCACTGGGGAAGATGCATGAAGCTCCAATTTGTATGCCATAGTACCAATATTTTGCAACAACTTGTAAGGACCATAGTACTTTGGGGATAATTTATTATCCTTCTTAGCTTTCTTGAGGGACATTTTTTTGTATGGTTGTAGTTGTAGAAATACCTAGTTGCCTACATAAAAAATTCTTTTGCTGCGATGTTGATTTTCCTGTTGCTTCATTTGATTCTGCACCAAAGTTAGGTTTTCCATTAGGAGTTGGAGAACTTTTTTTTTATGCTCGATGTGATCTTACATAGTTTGAACCTTAGAATTTATCTTAAATATGTTGTCATGGATGGTGGATGATATCCATAGAGTGCCATAAATGGGGTCATTTTTGTTGTAGTGTTGAAGGAAGTGTAATACCACCATTCAGCCAGAGGTAACCATTTGATCCATTGTGTTCTTTTATTAGATACAAAGCAACAAAGATATCCTTCTAAATTTTTTTCACTATCTCAGTTTCCCCATCAGATTGAGGATGGTAAGATGAGTTATGAGCTAATTGAGTACCAAGATAAGAAAATAATTCTCTAATAATTTCTAGTGAAAATGGGATCTATGTCACTTATAATAATCTTTGGGTTTCCAAGTAGCTTTTGAATTGTTTCCATAAATGCAATAGAAACTGTACTGGATTTAAATGGATGAGATAATGCATAAAATTGTGCATACTTGGTAAGCCGATCAACTACCACCATGATGACACTCTTTCCTTCGGACTTTAGTAAACTTGTGATAAAATACATTGAAACCTCCTCCCAACATTGAATTGGAATGGATAAAGGTTGTTGCAGACATAAGGTCTTAATTGTCTCAAAGCATTCTGCCACAAAATTTTGAATATCAGATCTAAGGCCATCCCAAAAAATATTTCTTCACCTTCTAGTAAGCTTTTAAAAACCCCGAGTGTCCACCTAAGGGAGAGGTGTGAAATTAAAAAATAATATTTTGTTTTAGTTGGGAATTATTACAAATATATAAGCGACCTTTGTACCATAATGAATAATTTTTCTAGCTAAATGTATCATGTGTACTAGGATCTTACTGCAACTTTTGAATGAGTGTCCACACTTCTTCATTCTTCCACTCCTCATTTTCTTTGGTTATCCAATCTGGTTGGATAATATAACTAGAAAAAATTAATGCTTCCACGTTCTAATCCTTTCTTGAGAGTGCATTTGCAACAACATTTAGCTTCCCTTTTTGTAGATTATTTCAAAGTCATAACCCAACATCTTTTTGACCCGTTTTTTCTTCTCTTCTGAAGATATTCTGTGTTCCAATTTTTTTTTAAGACTTTCATGATTTTTTTTTAACTTAAAGTTTCTTCCCATTAGGTAAGGTCACCATTTTTTTAGTGCATGTAGTATTTCCAATATTTCCTTCTCATACATAGCTTTCAAAAGCAATGGGTCTTCCTTATCGCATTAAAAAAAAAAAAATTCCATTTCTTGAGGCATCACTTTCCACAATAAAGGTTTTTGTGAAGTTTGGCATAGCTAAGACCCGTGCTTGGCACATTACCTCTTTAAGATGTTCAAATGCCTGACTTTCTTATGGAGTCTAATAAAATGCATCTTTCTTCAATAATGTTGTTAGAGGTTCTACTATTCCCCCATAATTCTTAACAAACTTGCGATAATACCCTAATAACTCGATAAATCCTTCTAGATGCTTTAGGGTTTTGGGGATTCTCCATTCCTTGATGGATTTAATTTTTTTAGGGTCTACCTTAACACCCTCGTGAGACAATATGACCTAGATACTCCACCCCTTCTACTCCAAAGAAATATTTGGAGGTTTTTGCATATGATTGTTTCTCCTCCAATAGTTTGAGCACCATGTCAACATGTTGAACATGATCCTTGCAAGACTTGCTATATATATTAGTATATCATCAAAAAATACTAACAAAAAATTTCTAAGGGTTTGAAAATGGAATTCATCAACCCTTGAAATGTAGAAGGTGCATTGGTAAGGCAAAAATGAATGAAAAAAATCATAATGATGCTCATGCGTTCTAAATTTTGCTTAGGAATGTCTTAGGTCTTCATTCTAATTTGATGATATCCCGAACGGAGGTCCAACTTGGTTAAGTAATTTATTTATGTAATTCATCAATGACAGAACGGGAAATTTATCTTTAATAGTGAGCTTGCTGAGCCCCCTAAACTGACACATGCACCATGATCCATCCTTCATGTGCACCAATACTACTCGAGCAGAGAAAGAACTTTGACTATTCTGAATTATACCAGCCTCTAACATTTCTGCAATCATACATTCAATTTATCTCTTTTGGACATAAGGATATCTATAAGGCCTGATGTTTGGAGGAACACTTCCTGGAATCAAATGAATAGCATGATCATGATCATGAATAGGTGGGAGTCCTTTGGGAGTTTCAAACATCTTAGAATGATTTTCCAAGACCTTTTGGAGATTTGGCGAAATAGAGGATTTCAATGCTCAAACCTAGTCTGATTTCCGTGAAATTGCGCCTCATTGTTCTTTCTTTAGAAGCTTTTTCATGACATTAGAGCTGATTAACTTTCCTAGCTTCCCTGCGATACCCCATAATTCAACTTCCTTTCCTTCCCAAAAAAATTTCAAGAAAATTTCTTGAAAATCAAAAGCTGTCGTCCCTAAAGATTGTAACCATTGGACTCCTTGTACAACATCAACACCACCAATTGGAATGGAAAGCTTTAGACTATTCAATACATATTCCCCCATGGTTAGCTTGATATTATGATACTTACCAAAGAAATTTATAGTTCCTTTGTTTGCAACCATCACTTGACAATTTGGTGTTGGATATAGGAATAAATTCAATTCCTTAGTTATCTTAAAATGAATAAAATTATGGGTACTACCTGAATCAATCAACACTATTACCTTTTTCTTCTTGATATGTCCTTCTATATTCAGAGTTTGAGTTGTGGTAATTCCTACCAATGCATTGCATGATATGGTCAGACTCATTTCTTCTTCTTCTAGGGTTGCTTCCAGGTGTATGTCCTCTTCTTTTGAAGTTTCTTGTTCATTTTCTTCCTCCTCTACACAATCTACGTAAAATAATTTCTTCTCAAGACACTTATGACCTTTAATGTATTTAATATCACAACTATAACATATCACTTTTGCTCTTTTTTCCTCCAATTTTTGTGGTGTAAACCTTGTATGTTGTAGATGTATAGGACCAACAACATTTCCATCTTCATAGTTGTGATTGGTAGACTTCCTTATTGCCATATTTTTTCTTTAAACTTTCCTTGGCACCCTGAATGCATTTTCCAATGAATCAGGCTCCCAAAGGTGAACCTCATGTTGTATCCTATCCTTTAAAGTACCTATGAAGACATCAAATCTATGTTCCTTTGGAATATTATTTACCCTTATATTTAATTTTTGGAAGTCCTCAATGTGATCCATCATTGAAACATTTCGTTTGAGATTTATTAATTGGCTAAAGAATGTGTTTATATTTGTATCCTTATAATGTGCTATCATTTCCTCCGTAAAAATTGACCAAGCGACAAGTGGTTTAAAATAACAAAGCCATCGATAGCATACAATAAGATTTTGTTATAAATATGAAGTTGAAATGCATACCTTTTCTGCGTGTTTCACATTATGGGGTTCAAAGTATTGCTCCATTTGTAGTATCCATGTTATCGGATCCTTGTCTTCACTATTCCTCATATCGATCTTTGGAATATGGTGGGTCTTAAATCGAACATTAGAGTCTATGAAATAATGATTAAAATTTCTTTTCTTCTCATCATGAGTTTCATAGAATACCCTTTCGCCATTAGGAATAATTTCTTGTAGAAAATTTTTCAAACCTTCCTTCAAACCTTCCATGTCTGCTTTTAGACCATTCTTCATGTTTTCCATGTTTCCTTTCAAATTTTCTTTTATACCATCGATATTAGCTTCCATGAATTTCTTCAAACCATCCATCTTAGCTTCCATTTCATGTTTTGTTATGTGTTGTAAGAGAAAAATTTGTTGCACTTGGTGTCATAATTTTGATATATCATGTTGCACTTCTTCCTCTTCTTGTGTCATAATAGAGCTTCTGAGGGCTTGATGGGTGTGGAATTATTTTTGGGAGGCATTATAAAACCGAATATTGATATCAATGCTTCAATATGCCCTTTGGAATCAATTCAAACTATTTTTTTTAAACAAAAGTTATATAATTAAAAAACAATACACACCTTTTTATTGCTTTTGAGAAGCTCGATATTGAATATGATGTATCTCTGTGATTTTGGATCACCAAGATCTGAAATTAGGTCCTGTTGTATCCCTCTAAGTCCTCTTTCTAATGCCCTAGTTCATACCTAATTTGTGTTCTTCAAGAGAAATTTATGCCCAATATCCAACAATGACCTAATTGTGGAATGGTTCAGTAGAGCGAACTTGTACGATGTGTCAGTGTTTCAACCTCCGGCTCTGAAATTGATACACAGGAAAACACATTCCATGCAATTTCGAAAATGTTTTACATAATTCCAATATGATTTCGGAAATGAAATTTATGAGTATTTTCCGTTGGTCACTTGTTTGAGATGAAATTATGGAGCTTGCAAAATCCCTAACTTCCATATCTCATATCTCCAAAAATATTGCGAAGCAAGGTTTAAAATTTTTACAATACGTTCATCAATATTTCAGCTCGACAAAGTAAAATTTTCAGCTTCTGAAGCCTCGTAAAAATAAAGCTATAGTGAAAATTCCAATATGACATGTTTGAAGAAGTGAAACCCTAGAGTCCCAATCTCTCATACCAAATGTTATGCAACCAAATCACAAAATAGAAGAAAATATAGATCAACGACTTATAAACCATCCTATTCGAGGGGGGAAACTCCTTTACATTACATAAATGCATAATTATTGGATGATTCAAATGATAAAACCTACTTTCTATATATAGGAGTCTAAGGGGTCCGAATATAATTAGAGCCTACATAACAATAATAATGTAATGGTGCAACAATAACAATAGTGGGCTTCTATGGGGCATAATGATAACACTATGGGAGATACATGAGCGAAACAATTACAATTAGGGGACTACACTAACATTAACAATAGGGGGATACACTAGTATTATAGGGACACTAGAAGATGGTAAAAAATATTCGTTTGGAAGTAAGACATGCGAGATGTTAGGTGAAAGAATGAACACAAAATATTCATCACATGCATGCACCATTGAACTTCATCCAAGTTATAAGAAAGTTAGTTTTTCCAGCATTCCTTTTTATTTTAGGAAGATCGACAATGTGAAAAGTTTATTGCATATAAAAATGTGCACTTTTTGTGGGTTATCTAACTATTTCTTTGAAAAGTGTTGGAAGAGAAGAAATTTCTATAGGAAGATGATAGCCATGAGGAAGGAGGAAAAGTATGAAGAAAGTATTCCAAATTTTAGTGCCGAGAAGAAATATCTGAAACGATCTTGCTCGTACTGCAAGAAATATGACTATGATGGAGAACATTGCTAGAAGCTACACCTTGAAAATAAGCCTAAACAATTCCAAGATCAGAAAATGAAGCGAAGGGGAAAGAAGGAAGTGGATCGAACATCACAACAAAATAATGGACTCGAGTATGAACACGAGACTCATATTTTATCAATGGGGATCAATAGTGAAAGTTTCCTTCTCATGTTTTCAGAAGTGAGAAAAGGAGTCGATCTGAAGCAAGAAAGAAATATGGTGGCAGTAGGTAGATATGACCATGCTAAGCTTTAAGAGACAATAACACTATGATATGAGGTGTTGTTGTGCAAACCTGAAAAGAAGGGTAAACATATTTGTTTATTTAAATTAGCATCTTTGTTTTTATTATCATTATTCATGTGTTGTAACTGGGTTGTAGAGAAAGAAATAGAAACATATAGATGTGGAAAAATGAAAACAACTAACAATGTGTTTTCATTTGTGATGGTGGTTTTACAACTGCTTGTGAGGAGACAGGTGCATAGGAAAAAATGGCTTGGTGATATAGGAAAGGTGGAGGAACATTGTCTTCATGTCAAAACCAAGTAAAGTCTTATGGCAGTCCAAAAGGTATTAATGGGGAGGATTGATCCAAAACAATCAAGAATTGATATGGATTGGTCCAAAAGTGATTTATGGAAAAAAATTCAAAGTCATCAGAATCGATCAAAGCAGTTCCATCATATAGATATTAGAAAAACTATTCCAATGCAAATTGAATGGGAAAAATACGAATTTGTATGAAGAAGTTATGCAAAGTCAAAGTTTTCAAGGAAAACTACAAGAATGTCAAAGTCAACTGGTCAAAGTCAAAAGTTCAATACAGTGTTCCATAGGTCAAATTCAACGTATGATTCCACAGCTTGGGGTTCCAAACCGCCATGTGGAATCACCAGATGATGACAAGTGGAAGAGAATAATTGGAGCAGATGGAATAATATGATTTTCACAACTGGCGATGACTGGGTGACAATTTTCCCTACCAGAGGGAAACACGTGGACTATTGCAGTGAGTCAATTTTTTTTAAGCAGACCAACAGACCAGACGAGATTTGATCCCATTACCTCCGCATTACAAATTTGATGCTTTACCATTGAGCTACACATGTGGCCTGTTAAATAAACCTTCGCTGCATATATTTATAGTGTTAAGGTTATCCAAACAACATTAAAAAAAAAGGAAAAGCCCACCATTGTTGGCAACTCTGCCATACATATCTATCTGCTATATCTAAGCTCCGCCATATCATATCCTCCACTATGTTTATTTATGCTCTAACCAAACTACCATAAGCTCCACTGAGTTAATGTATAATAAACATGACACATGGTGTTAAAATAACATATGTTATATGGTGTGCCAATGTAATATATGGCTGGGGTATTAACGTGGATTTTTATTGAAAGTGGAGGATTATTATTCTAAGGAGGGATAAGGTTAAAATATTTGGATGATATATGGAATTTGAGATAAGGTATCGAGATATGGTGGGCTATGGTTATAAACCATATCATATAAAAACAAAATATTGTTATGTAATAAATATCGTATCACAACACCACAACAGGGAGGTCAACATTTGACCCTCCAACCTCTCCCATTTTACTATAAATGTTTTCCATTGTGCCACAAGAGGCAAAGGTGAAATTTTTATGCAGCAATGATTTTTTATGCATTGACAGACAAACGAGACAACCAAACTTTGGAGAGACATTTCGGGAAGCCTTTTTCAAATCTAAAAGTTGCTACAGGATCCATAGACGGAGAAGAATAGAACATAGTAAATTTTTGTTATAGTTAAAGAATATATATATATATATATATATATATATATATATATATATATATATATATATATCTTTTATGGATTTTGAAAGATTTGAATAAAAAGGTCTCCCCACTAAAGAGCAAGCCCAGAGAGGTAGGATTAAAGATAACTGAACTCTGTTATCAATGTGTTGGTGTAATTTTCTCTTACGTGTTTGGTTATTGCCTTTATTTGCTGATAATTTCCCTTCAAGTTTCTTATGTTATTCAAGTTGATCTTTCTTTAATGGTTATTTTAAATACATGAAAACACTTTCTAAAAGTTAATAAACCAATATCAATCTTGATCAGGGATTTCAGATAAATAAATATGTTTCGTACCAATCTTTACCAAAAGTCAAATGAGTATTAAGGTAAATGTTTGGGCTTCATTCCGTGTTTATTAAAAATAAACAATATTGAAAAAAAAATGAAAGAGAAATATAATTAAACTAATTCTATTCTTAATATAACTGACTGTGGAAGTATATGAATAAGCATACTCATACTTCTAATGAAGCCACTCTCTCGATTTTATTTCTGTAGAAATGAAAATGTAAATAACTAACAAAAATAAAAATATAGCTAAATTATTAAAAGGAAAGGGCAACCTATTATGTACATCAAAAATTGGCAAGCTAAATTTATTTACAAAATTCATACCTTGAAAGCGGTCAAAAATGGCTTTAGTGAACATGGTCAAAGTGGGCCTCTCTGGGTAAGATTTTTTATGCCACTGCCACCACTACCATTTCTCTTAGTCCATGTAAATAACTTCGACATGTAGTTCAGTTTCATCCTCCTAGATACTATTAAGGTGGAAATATTGCTCCATTTTTTACACCCATACTACTAGGTTAGAGCCATCAAATTTGTACATATCCAACTTGGATGTCCAGTGGATTGTATATTGGTTACCTCCATGGAAATGCATGTGATGGATAGATTCTACTTCTACATGTGCATCGACATTGTGGTATTCCCCCATGAGTTCATGCGGCTTTGTTAGTATGTGCAATGCTTGTGATATTTTTTCCATTTTGTCTTCAACAGATGCCTAGAATTCGCCAATTTTTTTCTCGAGGGCATCGAATTTCTCTAATTCCATATCTTGAGACTAGGTACCATACATACACTAGCCTTGGTTAAATTTTGATCTTACTTAAGAGTATTATGGTTAGAGAGAAGGAAATATTAGGAGTTTAGTGATGTGGTACACTTACGGTCGCATCAAGAAAAAATTGGGACCGCATGAAAATTGGGGGCGTACAGGTGAATGGTACAACTGTGATCAGCTCCCCACCCAGAATCTTATGGGCTAGCTATATTGCAAACGTCCTATGATAGCCCCATATATATATTTTTTTTAATCTTAATGGAGTTTTAATCCCAACTGATCAATATCATGATGGTCAAAATAAAAAAATGCGCGTTATTGTGATATATCATGCGAAAATCAGGGCTAGACTATAGTAGCAAAAACCCCATGGCCTTGGCACTAAAAAATGTGTTGCGAAAATATGATCTGGACTATGGTGGAAAAATAACTTACTACATAAAGAGTCTAATATGTATTGTGAAAAAACCCAACCATTGAATTTGATTTGTACGACAACAAAAAGACCCCAAATGCTTGATTTGATCAGTACAACAACGTCCAAGCCCCAACTATTGGATTTGATTTGGAAGAAAAGGTAGGGGTGATATTGAGGGAAATATGGTCACAAACAAGTGTCTGGTGCTAGAGATTACAATATACGCAGGTTCCAACAATAGTACTCAACCAAATATTTCAGAGCGGTAACTAAGGAGGATCGATCGTACCCTTAGTGATACTACCTGCCAACCATATTGTACGTTCAAGTAATATCCTTGAGTGTTGTTATAAGTTTACTGTAGCATCAGGATGGATGTTGAATTATCTAAGATTAGGTTTTAATTTACCCTAGGGGGGCTCCTGATATACCCAAGGGTACGTGAAAGTGCGGTCCGTGCACTATTCTGTCTAATGCACTGCTACTTCAAGAAGTACCCAGAGGGGTTACAAGGGATTATAACAAGCATGAACACCTCTTATAGTTCATGCATGCACGACTCCCCAAATATGTAGGTTTATGCGTTCAATGAGAAATCGTGTGGTTTAAAGACGTTGGAACATGTCTCTAGCCTAAAAAAAAAAATCTTCCAAAATTGAAGGTATAGATAACACTGTAAAGTGCTATGACACCACTTGTTATGCACTTGACTTACAAGAAAACCAAAATTCTAGAAATACGAAACAATATAAACAAACACAGAAATATCACATGAATTGAGAGAAGTTGCAAAAGGGATTTAATTATTGAGGAGCAGAATACAATGCTCACTTGCCTCTTCAAGGGGGAAACCTCCAATAGAGTAGAGCTTAATTAAAAATAAACTACATGATTCTTCCCTTGCTATATAAGACTATTTATAGCTTTATGACATCAAAAACCCTAACTACCAGTGGTCCCTTACATACTACAAGTTAACCACTTTATTTATTAACTATGACCCATTTATAAAAAAATTTGTTCCCTTTTCTATAATGTAGGTCAACCACTTACAATTATTATTAATGCAGATTACTACTTATAGGATTTATTGACTCAACTAACAAACTATGACTCTAATTAGGCCCATCGAGCTTTTTACATAAATAAAGGGGTTAGGGTTGCACCCTAAAACCTTTGATCGGAATATTGTAAAGGAATATCACGATAGTGGGATGATATCTATCAAATCTAGAAATATGTGGCAACCAAGTGTTTTTTTAAGTAGATGTGTTGGATTAGGATTAGTAGCTCGTATTAAGACACAACCCTAGATCAAAACATATTTTTTAGAACAACAATGTTATCATGCCAATCGAGGAAGATAATAAGGGTGATGCCAATGGAGGGTGATATGTACTTGTTTTATTTCATCATTTATATAATGTTTTAGGTTTTTGTTTTCATTATTTCGATAATTATATTGTTTTTTTATTAATCTTGTTGGAATTTTATAATATAATTGGTAAGATTCACAAACATTTTTACACATTTTCTTACAGTGGAAACACTTTTGCAGTACTTAAAACTAATTATTTCCAATTGTGTACATTATCTATGATAATAAGGATTCAAGGTCACAACCCTTCTTAAATAGGAAAATGAAAACAAAATACTGAATTTAGAAATAACATTGAAGATTTAGTCTCAATTTAGATACTTATTGGATTAGTCACATGTTTTTTCTTTTTTTTTAGTTCAAAATCAATATAAATCATCATGTAGTGATAACTCTATGAGGAATTTAACAACAAATAACATGTCATTAAAAGTCATGATCCTAAGCCATATATATCACATCACCGGTTTGAAGGAAGTCAATTGTACGATACGATAGTGGCGTGAAAGGCACACCTATAAGTTTCACAATGTTTGGTGTGTGAATAATAAGACCCATGAAACCATAGTATGATATTTTTTCTTTGTACCACTTCCTTTTAATTTCACTCTTATTTTACCATTTGACCCAACAACATTTAAATAAGTACAAAATTTTCACAGTTCCATTTCTAAAATCCATGGCACCATGGTGATTTGTAGGAGGGACCTTACATATCTAGGTAAGAAACCTATATGCATTGTAGGACAATAAAAAGGTGTTCCCCTTCTCTTTTCTCGCATGGCTATTCTTCCAACCGTAGCAGCCACCATCCGCATGTCGTCATCGCTATTGCTCCCTCCACGCCGACGTCTCTATTACATGATTGACATATAAAATACATCAACCTCATATATAAAATATTTTTTTTATTAAGTGAAAAATGTATTTATTAATATGGAAACATAAGTTTTGTTTGAAAAAAAAATCATTGGTGCACCAAAAACACAATCATGCACTGGCTCCGGTGCATTGTAAAACACAACCACACCAGAACTGACATGCAAAAATGTTTGATGCACCATTGTTGGTGTAAAAACTTATTTTTTCATAGCGGTGTGTCACACTTATGCACCAGTGCGCACACATAACATTTTCACACCGGTAAAATTTCTACATCAAGTCAAATAAGTGCAATCAAATATTTGATTAAAAATACGTAGTAGTGCAAACCTCATCTGTAGTAGATGATTATGGATGGTCAACTACTAGGCTCAACGTCTGTTGAACTCAGCTAAGGTGGAGAAGGATTTTGTTGGTATGCAGTAGAAGATGATGGATGGTTAACTACTGCATGATCATTGCCTGTCAAAATTAGTTGAGGTGGAGGAGGAGGTGGTTGGTATGCAGTAGAAGACAATGTATGGTCAATTATCACCAACATGGTCCGTCAAACTCTAAGGTGGAGTGAGAAGGTTCCTAGTATAATCCGTCAGGAGAAACATTAGGCACATCCTCTAGCTCTAACATCTCATCATCAAGCGACTGACGAGGAGGTGTACTACAAGAACCATCACTGACACCCTGACGGCCATCATCCAATGCGCTAGTATTACCAGAATAATCATGATCACCACCCTCATCATCATCATGATGATCATCACCCTAATCATCATCACCACCACCCTGATATGATGTATATGTCGTTGCATGCCCTGCACCCCTTATCCCTCCCAGTACCCTACCAGCTCCGATGATATCTCGCATTAGAGACATAATATCACACAGATAGTGCATGTACTGATCCACAAACCTAGGATTTGCATTGATATGTCGAGCCCTCATAGGGAAGACTTCCTCATCAACAAAAAAATATGAAAAGTTTGTTCCAGAATTCCATTCAAAATCGAAAACCAACCCTACTGCCCAAAATGCCCACACCCCCGTAAGGATGTGCACACCTTCTTGGGCCTCGCCCATCTCCTGTTCTCCTCCATCCGGTGGTGGGGAGGAGGAAGTGCCTCATCGAGTGAATTGGCATCTACAAAATATATAGTACACAAAAATAACTAGAAATTTTCATTAAATAATTTAATAAAACAAGTTAAAGAACATGCTAGAATAAATTTTATTCTAATTCATTAAAAAATTAAATGAAACTAGATTAATTTAAAGAAAACACTAATATTACCTCTCTCATCTGGAGGCTCAACCACTGTGAAGAGGATTGTGGGACAGTGTCTCTAATAAATCCTTGCGTACATAAACACCAACATGAGAAACACATGGTCATCCTCACTGGCCAGTAGCGCAAGTGACTTTGCAGAAATCCTATTCGGACACATTGCAAGGCCTCTCTTTGGCATCATCAACCCCCACATGCGCATTCAAACCTCAATTATCAACATAATAAAAAAGAATCCAAGAATCAACATAATAAAAAAGAGGGAAGTTATTTCAATTCCCATTTCTACTAGTGTGTGGAATGGTCGTGGCTAATAACGAGAGGCACCTAATCTCCTTGCAACAAAAGAAAAAATTTGTAATTTTCCACCAAAGATGTGAGAATCTAATGGAAAAACCGCATGAGGCTTAACATATCTCTGAGTGTATGCAAGATAAGTCTCAGATGCAACCCCATGAGGGACATCGAGAAACTAGGGAAAATCCTCCCCTCTCCTAGATAGGCCAATGATAAAGTATATGTCCTCCTCAGTGGGCCTATAGCACACCCCAAGATCGACATGGAAAGCCTGCTCCTAGGCACTCCATTGGTGGATTATATGCGCTAATAAGAAAAAGTGCACCTTGAGAGATGTAGCCTCCTCATAGTACTTGAGGAGGCCTACATACCTCAAGAGTGCTCAGGTCCCTACACTAATAGGGCGATGGTATAAATACATCTCCCTCTCTCTAGCCTCCCATGGTCAAACCGTATTGTACGGGTCCATCTGCTGCTCCTGCTCTTGCTGTTTCTCTCTCCATTGATGTCTCTGCTACATTATTAACATATAAAATACTTTAACCTCATACATAAAATACATATTTTTTTTTTATTAAATGAAACATGTATTTATAAATATGGAAACATGACTTTCAATTAAAAAATAAATCATCGGTTCACTCAAAACACAATCATGCACTGACTCCAACTATAATTGCACTAATATCAGTGCGTAAATAAGTATGAAACACAATTGTTGGTTCACAAATTTAAATTTTCATAGTAGTGCAACACACTTGTGCACCAGTTCGCACATATAACCTTTTCGCACTTGTATGGAATGTTCTTGTTATCAATCACACTAAGCTATAGCTATATTTTTAAATATTATTTTTGTGATGCATTTGGTAAATATAAATACACCGGGTGTGACACATTGACAAACAATTTATCTCTTTCCCGGTGAGTTTTCATTTACAAAACACACCACAACAACTATGGTGCATTATGTTCACACAGTGAAATGCATTGCACCGTGTAAATTTACAAGGCACACCATTATTAGTGTGAGTTGAACATATAGATCTCATCACGTGGTGTTTTATTTTTTTAAGCAGTAAAAAATTTAACCTAATTTGCAATTCTGCTAATAAATTAAATTAGGGAGAAACATAGACATTACTTGTACATTTTTTTGTGAGGGAGGCATTGTGGACACGTAATGGAGAAAAACATATTTTATCATGGTTTGAAAAAAATGGAAACTCAGATAGCGAGCACAGTATGGAAGAATGGTGAGAAAGAGAAGCATTGGCATTAAGGAGCTTGCATGAGGAAAGAGTGGCACCAGTGCTTCATATCTCTCCAATAGTGTAGATGGTAAAAATCAAATTTACTACTGAGCTGTTTTTGTTTTGTTTGACCCTATTTTGGTGCGTTTCTCTAACTACACCGGTGTGGAATAGATACAAGAGCACTGTTGTTTTCTTTAAATTAAGAAATCTATCATGGCACTTTTCATGAGATTCCCCAGGGCGTGTTAATATAGGTACTGCACCAGTGATTTGTTTGACTATAGCACTGCCCTATTTTTAAAAATTAAAAACCGCCTAGTGGTTCTCTTTAAAATAATCCCCAGGGAATTTTAATAAATTTACCACACCAGTGCGTAGTTGGAAAATAACAACACATTTTTCTAAAATTTAAAAATACAGAGGTGCTCCTTCGTGGTATACACTAGGTCATTTTAGTACATGAAGGACACCAGTGCTATTGACTATTCAAACACCGGTGTGTTGCTTTATTTAGTGCACCCTGTTTTTTTTTAATTTTATAAAAATAAATATTCCGTGGTGTACCATGTTCTATGAAACACCAGATCTTGTATGGATGGTAAAGAACAAGTGCTTTTTTAAATTTTAGACACACCATCCAAAAAACATCTGCTAAAATATCTGCCCGCCAACCTCCACTAGTGACCTTTGCTAGAAACAGATTTTTGATTATTTTTATAGGGGCCTCCGCAAAAGACTCCATTAGAAGGTAGTTTCCTTGTAGTGATATAAAATACAACCTAGATCTATCTTAACTTTGGATCTATCAAGCACTGAGAGGGATCAATTTTTTTTCACTTTAAAAGAGGTCTGGATCTCAAGAGATTTGATTACTTGTGGAAGTTGATATATCTAAGGTTATGATGGATCTGGGCTGGTATAAAAAAGTAATTATTACATGGTTAATAGTTTGTTTATATACATATTTCTTTTTGGTTCATAACCACAAAGCTAGGTTTCGAGATAATTGAACTCGTGACCTACCAATAGAAAAACGAGTTAACAAAGACTCATTTAATTGAGCTAACTCTCAAGGATCAATAATTTATTTATTTATATAAATATAGTTTATTTATAAATTGTATTTAATGATTAGTTTATTAAACTAAAAATAAATATTTTATGTGAATATAAAATTG
This sequence comes from Pinus albicaulis, assembly GCA_034641835.2. Taxonomy (NCBI): domain Eukaryota; kingdom Viridiplantae; phylum Streptophyta; class Pinopsida; order Pinales; family Pinaceae; genus Pinus; species Pinus albicaulis. The sequence continues at coordinate 934,991,023 of CM076570.1, read as the reverse complement.
GAAATATGAAATTAAAAAACATAGTTAAAACTAAGATTAAAAAAATATAAAAATTAAACATATTAACCTACATTAATAACTATACATTAATCTCTACTATTATATTAAAATATTTAGTATACATAGACAATACAATTTCTAGGAATATAAGTATATGCCTATTAATATATGTCTATTAGCCTATTATAATGGGTATTAAATTTATAAATATTATCCACCACTTCACTGATCGTTTATATAAATATAATTTATTAATAAATCACATTAAATTGTTGTTTTATTAAGTTAGAGAGATATTTTTTAATTAAATATGAAATTAAAACTATATTTACAAATAGAAATATTAAAACTTAATAACTATATATTTATAATTATACATGTAAGAATAATGCCTAAGGGGCTTATTCAAGTTCCACTAGGACAACCGACTCAGTATGGGGCTCATTAGCAAGGAGACCCTGGATCAAACTTCACGAGGGGTGGTTGTGCCCTGTGTTAGGGGGAGGAGACATGCTAAAAAATCGAGTGAGTTAAAGGGCTAGTGTGGCCTAGTCTCGGTGCAATCCCCAAGCGACTTTGACAGCATATATGCCCCTAGTTCGTGGCTCATCAAGCCACATGTAAGGCCCGAAGGATCATAGACAATTTGACAGACAAAAAAAAATGCATATGGGGCATATAATAGATGGTGATGGGTTGTATTGTTAAAGAACTCCGTGATGTGAAGTTCATTGGTTCGAAAATCCATGGAAAAAAATCCAACTATGTTGAGTGCTGGTGTGGCCTAGGTCCGATGTGTTCCTCGTGTAATTTTGATGGCTTAGATGCCCCTAGGTCACATTTTCTCAAGCCAAAGGTTAAATGTGTAGTCATATGAGGACTCACACAGCTTAGCAAGAAACAAACTATACATAAGGATAAATAAGAACACTAATGCATACATATAGTTTTTAATTTTTAAACATTAGTATACTTTAATATAGTCATTAATAAACATTAATACAACCATTAATAAACAATAAATTGATGTTGCAATGAGACAAACAAAATCAATGTTGCAATATGATGAATAGTAAAAAACATTATATTGTTACATCATAATTTGATGAACAACAAACAATGTCATATGTGATGAATAAAAAATGATGTCATAATGTGATGAAAAACAAATCATGTTGCATTCTCACAAACAATAAATTCCATTGCAATGTGATGAACAACAAATGACATTGCAATGTGATGGACACAAATATGCTTTGCAATCTAAGGGTGGTAGGAGGGGGAGGGGTTATACACAACCGCAATGGAAAATCAACTATTATTTATTCCTGGGGACTAGGAAAAAGGACCAATAACCAAGTTGAGAAGTATAGCCTTCTCCTACATCTAACCTTAGTTAAATATTTTCATATTAAAAATTTGAAAATCTTTGGGGATCCTCTCCTAAATATCTAAAATCTATACAAAGACACTTGCCCCAAAGAAAATCACCTCAAATCCTACTAAAAATAATCTAGAAATATCGAATTCTTTCCTTCCAAATCCTTCTAAGGCACCAAAATATTGAAACTCACAAACAAGCCAACTTATCTTGTCTTCTTATATCTTGACAAATCGAAATTAATGGTAGTCATGGATGGAATAATATACTATGACCCTCTCCCATGATTTTTTTTTTTTATGTTTAAGGATATAAATAAAAATCAGATTACCTTTAACCTCACTCCAAACAATAGGAATACAGGTAAATATTAGGGTATCATGGCTCCCATGGATGAAGTGTTACATGAAATTCATCTAATATCAATCCCTTCGCACACTAAGATTATAAGGGAGCATACACAGTTTGATTTAGGACCAGGCCTCGCTCTCTGGATATTGATTTTTTTAAGGGATGTGGAAATTGTGAAGCTTAATAGAGTCTGGAGTAGACACACATGTGGGACAAACACCAGGCATATTAAATTTTTGGTCTAAGATCATCCTCATATGATTTACTAGTTAATTCCTCACTGATTTGGGTCTTGTAGCAATTGAAAATTCTCTGTTTTGTTACACCTGAGCATGATCGACTTCTCCAGGGTTATCTTTGGCGGTGGGATTATCTTACGAAATGGCTATTTCTTCTGCTTCCAAGTGTCCTTTGGAGGTCGCACTTTCCTCTAATATCGTTTGGAATTCAAGTTTGTTTTGGTATGGCACTGCCAATTTGAAATTGATAGTTTTATTCACCTCTTTCAACTCTCCCTATTATGTTGATACTCTACAAATTTGGATTATTTCACTCTTTTGTCTAGTATTTTCCTCTTTGGGATCGTCTTGTATAAATTTGAATTTTGTAGAACCTCATTTAATCCTCGAGTCATCTCTTTGTTTTAGTGCACTTGTTACCTTCTTACTTTATTTTGTGAACTTGTTTTTCCTCACTATTTTTTATGTCTGGGTGTCACTATTTATTTTTAACTCTTGGAGGGCTCTATTTCCTTTGGTACATTGGGTATGTTCCCTCTCTATCAAGATCATGCAATCTGCTATAGAGATGCTCTTGACTGTCCCTGGGCAACCTTCGTCTTGGCTTCTCTCTATTTTTTCTCTCTTATTGTTCTCTAGCGCCTCTTACACACCATGTAAGAAGGAAATGACGAATTCCAAGCTAACAATTTGAGCATGTGGGTTAAAAAATATTAAATTCCAAAAATAATAGGTAAAGCATATTGCAGCAACTTTTCCAATAAAATTGAATCTATTCAACTAGAAACAATGGACATTAACTCGAAGTGGCACCAACAAACGACAATTTATTTCACTCTCCTTGAATAAATTCAAATCTTGAAAGGTAAATTAACTCAACATGAGGACGAAATCTAGACTGTGAGATAGTAGATAGAAGACTTAAAGGTCCATAGACAAGCCAATAATAGTCAGTGTACTAGTAGCAATGCCTCTAATTGGTATGCGGGTAGACTTCTGCAAGAAATCAACCATCTTCCAGAAGATAATTTCCCTACAATTCTTTGATGTACTCCCTTCACAAATATGTTTTGCTTCTCAGCCAATTTTGTAAACATTTTGCATGTAGCTCATTAGCAATACTCAATTTCCAATATAATTTCTTGTAATCCTAGAAATATCCTCTCTAGAGGATCAACAATTAGATGAATCATTGTAACTATTTGTTGAGTAATTGTTGCATCCAAGAGCAAATTTTAATATCAAATCTTCTCATTTTTGTAAAAAAAATGCTTTGCAATGTGACAAACAATAAATGATTCTGTCATGTGATTAGTAACAAATGACGTCGAAATGTGACAAACAACAAACAACAATTACAATGTGATGAACAACAAATGACATTGAAAATATGACAACCAACAATAGGTTTCACAATGCGATGAACAACAAAGAACATTGCAACTAGTCCAAAACACATTGTCACAATGCAATGAAAAAATATCAAATTTGCAATGCGGAAAACAAAAGCATGGTTAACCATGTTTAAATAAGTCAACCATGCCTAAGTCATTGTATGCCATGATCAAACATGGTCAACCATGGTCATCCATGGTCAATCATAGTCAACCATAGACAACATGATTAACCATGGTCAATATGGCCAACTTGGTCAACCAATGTCAAACATGGCAAACATGGGCAACATGGTTGACCACAATCATCTATAGTTAAACACTTATAAGCTTGGTCAACCATGTTCGCCCATAGGCAACCATATATTCACCATAATCAACCATGGTTGGCCATGGCTAACTATACTCAACGTGGACTACCATGCCCACCTACAATCAACTAAGGGAAAACATGGTTAAACTAAGGTCAACCATACTCTACATGGTTAAACATTGTCAAGCATGGTCAACATGATCAATCAATGTAAGTTTAATAAATTATAGTCTACTATAGTTAAACAAAGACAACCATGGTCAACTATATCTTGATCATATTTAAACATAGTAAACCAAGTTCAACCATGTGCAACATGGTCAAGCCATCACCAATCATAATTAACATGTGTAATCATAGTTAACATGTCCAACTATAGTCATCCATTTTATCCCATGCTGAACATGGTGAACCATGGTCAATGCCAATCAACGATACAGAACATGGTCAACCATACTTAATTGTAATATAACATAAAAAACTTTAGTTTAACATGAACAACCATGGTCACCCATAGTCAACCATCCGTTGACCATACTCTACTGGCCACCTATGGTCAACTAAGGGAAAACGTGGTTAAACTAATGTCAATCATACTCTACATGGTTAAAGATTGTCAAGCATGGTCAACATGATCAATCATTGTAAGTTTAATAAATTATAGTCTACTATAGTTAAACAAAGACAACCATGGTCAACTATATCTTGATCATATTTAAACATAGTAAACCAAGTTCAACCATGTGTAACATGGTCAAGCCATCGCCAATTATCATTAACATGTGTAACCATAGTTAACATGGCCAACTATAGTCATCCATTTTATTCCATGCTGAACATGGTGAACCATGGTCAACGCCAATCAACGATACAGAACATGGTCAACCATACTCAATTGTAATATAACATAAACAACTTTAGTTTAACATGAACAACCATGGTCACCCATAGTCAACCATCTGTAGACCATACTCTACTCTTGTCGACCATTCTCTATCCTTGTCACCATTACTATATTTAAGCATAATAAACCAATATCTCCCATAGTAAATTATGGTCTACTAATCCTCCCTAATTACATGGCAATGGTGGACTAACACAACCATATTAATAAAACAATTGATATATAATATTATTTTCCACTTTTCATTACCAATTTTGTCACCAACATTTTCTTAGTATGGTTGTAATAATAATAATAAATTTTATTTTTGTTTATTATTCAACTTATACTTCACAGTTCAACCAGGTTTTTAAGGGATTATACTTCACAAGTTACGGATTTGAAAGGTGCATAAGTTAAACTTTATGCAACTGAATTGTTTACTTAGAAACGTTTGTATCATTAATAGATAGAAACTGATTGTTGAGGTGCATAGAAACTAATAGTTCAGCACATAAGTCACCCAGGTTTGGGCCCCGCTATACTTACGAAGTCCAAAGCAACAAAAAATATTTAAACTAATGGCGTACATTGCCACGGGACTTTTGTTTTGGTACCATGGAATATAAAATATCAATTTATAAATAAATGAAACATATAGCCTCGATACATCAAATCTCAAGCGTCGAAGCTAATGGTAACAAATTTTTTCTGTAAAAGCAAAAGTGTTCAACAAGAAGCTGAACAAAGAAAGCGGATCCACCTTTGATACAATAGACTCCACGAAAGATAAAATAGCCTTCATATCTGCAAAAAATAGAAGAAAACATAGCCTTCATATAGCCTTCATATCCACAAGGCCACTCAGATCAGAGCAATACACTTCTATATACACTTTTTGAGACTTAATTATACTAAGACCGATTCCATATAAATGAACATAAGGAATATGTATAGCATACCACGAAATATTTAGCTCCATGCTCCAGGCCTTCGAAGGTGAATCCCCATTCATTCACTTGCACCGAGTCGCCAGAGTAATGGAGTAAAAGTGCATCATCTCCGAAGAAATCCCTCAAGTTCAGGGGCTCCTTGGGGACTTCCATTGGAATGTCATTGATGAATACAGTTATTGATCGGTTACCGTTAGTGATGGAGTCCTCCTGCACGCTTCCTGCAGACCCAGTTTAATATTAGACATCGACAAGAAAACAATTTAGTGACGACAAAGCACAAATGCATATGATATACTGGCAGCTTGAAATTAAAGATACGGTAACAATATTGTTCCACTAGTCTTAGTTCTTATGTACCTCCATTCAAAATTCCGCTGCTTCCCGTTGTTCCCGCCCCACCTAATGCTTGCATGTTACTGCATTGAGTATTGCTCATTTCTTGGTTCACCTTCATCTCGTAATGGTTCCGGAGCAATGAAGGCACCGGCACAGTAGAAGAAGGGGCGGGTTGGTTTCCAATCGTTGTAGGTTTAGACTGAACTGATGTTGACGTTGATGTTGTTGATGTTGATGCAGTTGAAGATGTGGTTTTTGCACCCTTGGGGTCAGGTTTATACTTTTGTGAATCTTGGACATGTCGCTTTCGCTTTACTCTGGACTTTCTATTCTGGAACCAGTAGAACACATTTACATCACCAACTTGCCCGAATTCTTCGAGCTGTGCTCTGATCCTTTTTATTTCTTCTCTGGGAGGGTTTACCACGCCAGAATTGAATATAGCTTCCAGGATCTGAATCTGCTCTGGTTTTGGATGCCATCTTGACTTTGTTTTGGGCATGTTCGTTTCCTTCTCCTGCAAATAATTATGTGGCATTGCACCTGCTGTATGAAAAATATATTTTTGAAAACTAATATCAAATCTCTATTCGGGTATATATACTGATATTGCCAATTACGGTCTGAAATTCTCTCAAAACTTAATCTGCTAGTACCACGTCAATAATTGAATGAAATAACATTATATATTCACAACATCTGAACAAGCTTGATTCAGTTTGGACCTGCAAGTGAAAAATATTGCTGACCTTCAGAATATGGTGCTCTCATGGCTGAAAAATCAGAAGTTTTCGGCAAATGATTAGATTTCAGGAACATTCTGGGCCAATGCTTTTTGGAAGTCATATTGTGCGAATGGAGGGACCGGGTCCGATCTGCAGGAGATATTTTGTCTTTGACCCGCTACTTTGTCGCTGCTCCTGCAATTTATAGACTCAATGAGAACAACGAGACTACAATGGGTTCTCCAAGAAGTGTGAAAATATCACTATCACAATTCTCAATTTATAAAGCACCTACAAATGCCATGATCAAGAAAATAGTGAAATGGGATGAGTACAAATGAATAGCTGCAAGCTGACGGTGGAATGATTTCACGGTTCAGTTAGTTACATGAAGGCACTGAATGGTTGGTTGAACGCCCATGTTAATTTGAAGGTCAAATGAGAATATGGCCGTCTGTAACTTGGGAATCAGAGAGCATTGCATGGTTGAGTGCAAATGGTTTGAAAGTCAATAAAAATTTGGTCACCTATAACCTAGGACCAAGTGGACATTGAGGTTGAACACAATTGGTTTGAAAGTCGAATAACAATGTGGCTGTCTGTAGACGCTGAAGCGGAGGTCCAAAGGTGGAGACAGTAAACTTTAACTCGATCCATTCAAGATCAATCTTCTTTGGATCTATATGTTCGTTGTGTCTTGACATTTTGGCTCGAAGAGTAGGCGATGAGACATAATTTAAATTCTACTGCGCGATTTGCATGTACATAGCTTAGGGTTTATAGTGGCAAGTCACTTGGATTTGAATTTGGACCTGGCTCAAAAGAGCCCCACCAATTACTGATTTCCCTATATCTAAGAAAAACTGATTTCCCTATATCTAAAAAAACAATGTAACCTAGGATCTAGAGGGCATTGAATGGTTGAACACAAATTGTTTGAAGGTCAAAGAACAATATGGCAGTCTGTAACGGAGGATCCAAAATACTCTCTTGAGGGTGTCTATGGAATATTAACAAGGGCTTTTAACTTATGGTAAGATGCCATATATTTAATATTTTATGTATAACCATGATATCATTTGCACAGTATATTTCTTATATTTAGGTGCAATTTCATTATTTGTTTTTATTTTTTATTTTCTAAATTTGTAATTGGTTTTTTTTTTTAAATTACATTATGAATTTTTGTTATTCTATTTTTTATTTTTATTTTTTTAATACATTTAAAAAAAGTCAATACTTTCTTTGACATAATTAAAATTTACAAATTACAAAGCTTAAATATATCATAATTAACTTATAATAAAATAAAATTAATAAACTATATAGGATATGTGTACTTACAACAAAATATATCCAAAATTATAAATAAAAAAACATAAAATGATTATATATATATACTTTGTCATTTTATACTTTCATTGGAGAGTCGAAATGCATAGACTTCAGATTATTGGTCAAGTAAAAATTGTTTTAAAAACTATTATATTAATCAAAATGTAAAGACTTCAGATTTTTGGCCCAGTAAAAAATGCTTTAAAAATCTTTATATAAATTTTATAATAAAAATACAGTAAAAAATATTAAAAAATAAAATTAAATAATTATACTACACTTTATATTTGTATGTGTAATATTTTTAATGCTATGACATCTCATACTCTCATTTTATGGACAAAATGCATAGATTTCAGATTATTAGCTGAGTAAAAATTGTCAAAAGTTTATTATATAAATTTGTTTATTTCAAAACAACCTATATTATTAAAAATTATCATAAATTTTAATATTTATTAAGGTAAATAAAAAACTTAAAAAATATATAAATACAATAATTAAAAATAACTTAAAAATCTATTATATAAATTTGTTTATTTTAAAACAACCTATATTGTTATTTTCTTAGTGAAGTTGTATCATAAATTTTAATATTTATTAAGGTAAATAAAAAACTTAAAAACTTATAAATACAATAATTAAAAATAACTTAAATGTAATACTTAAAAAGTAGGGAATTGTATCGAAGTTGGGTTTAGTTTTGGTTACTATTCATAAAAGGAAAGAATATGATTTTTTTGGTTAAAATTTATAAAAGGGAAATAAAAGAATATGATCCTTTTGGCTAAAAATTATAAAAAGAAATAATTTGAGATGATTTATAGGTTAAATTTTAAATAATTTGAGATGATTTATGGGTTAACATTTGTGTTGTTTTTATTTAGTCATTATTATTATTATATGGGAAGTTGAAGACAACCTTAATTATCAATGTAATATTAATAAAGTAAAGAGAGGTGGGAAGTTGAAGACAACCTTAATTATCAATGTAATATTAATAAAGTAAAGAGAGGTGTGACTATGGGTAGTTGAAGACAAACTTAATTATCAAAGTAATATTAATAAAGTAAAGAGAGGTGTATTTTGTCAGGATGCATATTGGGAAGTTGAAGACAACCCTAGTTATCAAAGTAATATTAATAAAGTAAAGAGAGGTGTACTTTGTCACTAAGCATATTCCAAGCTATGTTAGTTATTTTTGTGCAAATTTTATTATTTGACTTTAATGGTGAGATTATTTATCCAATTTTTTAAATTTTGGATAAAGCGGATTTAAATTTAAGATGAAGAAAACTAATAGTTTATTATAGATAAGTAAAATAACATTAAGATGATGAATATGGATTAAATTTGGAGAGTTATTTTTTATTTAAGGGTGAAGATTATATTTTTTCGGAAAGTAAAAATAAATAAATAATGAATTGACGAGAGTAAACTAAATAAATATTTTAAAATAAATTTTGAAGACAACCCTAGTTATCAAAGTGATATTAATAAAGTAAAGAGGGGTGTACTTTGTCATGAAGCATATTCCAAGCTATGTTAGATATTTTTGTGCAAATTTTGTTATTCGACTTTAACGGTGAGGTTATTTATCCAATTTTAAGCGGCTTTATATTTAAGATGAAGAAAACTAATAATTTATTATAGATAAGTAAAATAATATTTGACTTTAACGGTGAGGTTATTTATTTATTTTTAATTTTGGATAGAGCGGCTTTAAATTTAAGATGAAGAAAACTAACAGTTTATTATAGATATGTAAAAAAACATTAAGATTATAAATATGGATTAAATTTAGAGAGTTTTTTTTTTTTAAGGGTGAATATTATATTTTTTTTTAAAGTAAAAATAAACAAATAATGAATTGACGAGAGTAAACTAGATAAATATTTTAAAATATTTTATTATTATTATTTATTTCAGGTTAAAGAGTATATTTTTTCCAAAAAGTTACAATAAATAAATTGAATAGAGTAAACTAAATAAAAATTGCAAAATAAAGTTATTTTAAATAAATTTATTTTTCAAATTTTACAATGTTAAAAAAAAAATCACTAATGCCTAGTTATACTTATTTTATTTAAAGGATTTTTAAAGTATTCAAAATAACAATGTAAAGATTTTGATAGGAAGTCATAATAAAACTTTTTTGTGACACCCATATAAGAGATCATTTGTTTTGTGTATCCATACTATAATTGAGCACTCCGCCTTAAATTAATATCTCAAGCATGTCAGAATCATGCTTAACTATAGGATTCATGTTTGTTGTAAATCTCATTAGAAAAAGTATATTGTCATAGAGCTTCAAGGCTTTATTGAAGGGTGGTAATTCTATCAAAACACTATAAGAGCCATGAAGATAACTTTTTTTCTTTATAGGGTTCTAGGAACATGATATTCTAGTGTGAGTCATCCATTTCTTATTATGTAGGAAAATACATATATAATTACTAAGGTAAATGCAAAAAAAAACATAAAAGGAAATTATTCATCATGAACACCAAATATGTTATTCTTAGTGAGGACATTGATTGTTTATCTCTCAAACCATGCAAAAAAATCACATCATAGTGTATTTAGGGCATAATACCTATTGCATATATCTCATGATAACCTTATTTATGTTATATTCTCTATATCTTATATAGGAATCACACCTAAGCAACAAAATTATTTTGGCAAGCATTAAGGTTGTAAAGGATATAGCTTGTTACTCTTGGCCTTGCATTAAAGAAAAGGAAAATATGCGTGAAGAGAATTTTCAAATCTTTGGCACTTAAAGTATAGTCACACTAATGCTAATGTTCAAGAAAGAAGAAGAATAAAGTGAAGCGTGTGATAGATTAAAATATATAAAATTGGTACGAAGAGAAGTAACATATCAATCAATTAATGACGAAGAAAATTAAATGAAAAAAAGATCACAATTCTTACTATTGTGATTCCAATTTTTGGCTTCCTAATATTTACAAGGTCCATTTTGTGTAGGTTCACACATAAAATTAATCAAGACCATACAAGTTATCACTAATCTTATTAATATTATTCATTGCAAACAAAATCATTGACGTAGTCTAGTGTGAAACAAAGAAAAAATCTACATTATGTTTACTATGAGTTTGACCAAACCTATACAAGATTAGTGGATTTTTGAGATACTTACATTCAAGTATTAATTATGGGTTTTTGTCCTAAGTATCTATTTCATATTGTGGATGCCATGAACTACATACTAAGTGGTTGACAAACCAACAAATATTCTCAAATAATAATAAAATATTAGATAGCAATTTCATAACCATGTTATATTTGTCAATATATTAGATGCTTTAAGAGAGAGGGAATATTATATGAATACGAAGAAAGAGAAATTATCTGATTTCCTTGGGTTTAGTGGATGTATATTGTTTTCTATTTAAAATTATCATTGAACCACACAAATTTTGTAGTGAATCTTGTTAATAAATTTATAATTCCATTATAACACACACACAGAACCCATGAATAATTGTTTTATTTTCTTATAAAGTGAAGAGTGGAGGCAAAGATAACAAAGGAATGAAATTATAATGATTGTGAGATATGAACATGTTAAATATGAATATCAAAAGCCATGCCAATTTTCATATCATCAAGGATAAAAAATGCACTTAACACATGAATTCAATTGGAAATTCAAGAAGACAAGGCATCCAAGGTTATCTTAGAAGATTACATTAAGTGAAACTTAAAAGAGTGGATATGCCATATTGATAGGAAACTCTATTGATAAGATTGTGAAGGAGTTTATGTTGTGGAAGGGTACACCACATGAAGGAATATATGAGAGCCAACAAAAAATAGAGGTGATTTTAGCCTTTATATGCAAAAGGAAAGTAATGGGCATTGAACCTTAAATCATTCTTATGATTCACACCCATCCTTGTATAATATGAAATACACAATGTTGGTTGAAAATTAAAGAGTTAGGAGAGTCAGAAATTTATGACTTGTTGAATAAAGTATCCTTCTTTTAATATATATGACTAATAATTTGAAAAAGTTATACTTTTTTTGAATTACTGTTTTAAAAAGGATTTAAATATCATTAAACAAATTAAAAACATGATCAATGATAATGCATATCTAAAACTTGACGTACATTTCCATAAACATAAAAAATGATAAAAATAACTAAATGATCATTTTAGCATATCAAATGCATTAATGAAAATGTGAAGTTGGGAAACACTTTTTGCCCTTTTTTGACGTTGAAAATTGTAATTTTCTATGTTTTTCAACTTCAACTCCACTAAACTCATATTTTTATTGAAAATTATGCTTTGACATAAAAACAAGAATTGTAGAGAATTGTCTTACCTCCATACCCATATTTATTTTCAAAAAAAATATTGACATATAGAGGGGTAAATTTATTGTTTACTAACTACATATACTTGAAATTTTCAGCCAAACATAAATAGTCACTTTATGATCCATAACTTTTTTTAGGGAAGGTTATTCATTTTTTGGAAAAAAACCATAGCATCATAATCTGCATATATTGCACTAGTGCACAGACTATTTTTCGGTAATTTTCAGATTAAATTACTATTTTTTATTATTTTTTGTAATGGACAAAGACAAAAAAAACAGTGATTTTTCAGTACATTTTATGATCCATAGATTTTCTTTTCAATGTGATCGTCAATAAGAAAAATGAGAGTACCATTTTGACGTAGACAGGGAGAGGATATGCAATATGAATTTTCTGAATTTTTTGGTTTCGTCATTTGAATGTTATTGAATTTTCATTCAGTGCAATTTTTCGAACAATGAAATTCCACAGTGACACAATTTAGTAAAAAATCAATAAAAAATTGAATTTTTTAATGAAACTCCACAAATATAATATCATCAGAAACTAGATTCAGAGATGAATCTAATAGTACTTGGTCCGACATATAACATTTTGTTTTTGTAGGTGTTCAGCCTGTCCAAAGTTGCAGGTTCCTAAAAACTGTAGAATTTTCTGGGTTTTTTGTTGACCAGAAACTCTCGGCCGAGCTAATGTCTCGGACGAGAAATTTATAAAACTCTCGACCGAGAGTTTAACCCACCTAAAGTTACATTTAACTGCGCGGAAAAACTCTTGGCCGAAATTTTAAAAAACTCTCGGACGAGAGTTTGCGCCCGAGAGTTTACCCGATGAAACTCTCGGCCGAGAGTTTAGAAAACTCTAGGACGAGAGTTTAGAAAACTCTAGGCCGAGAGTTTTAAAACTCTAGGACGAGAGTTTAGAAAACTCTAGGCCAAGAGTTTTGAAAACTCTAGGACGAGAGTTTAGAAAACTCTAGGTTGAGAGTTTAGAAAACTCTCATCCTAGAGTTTTCTAAACTCTCGGCCGAGAGTTTCATTGGGTAAACTCTCGGCGCAAACTCTCATCTGAGAGTTTTTTAAACTTTCAGCCGAGAGTTTTGCAGCGCGGTTAAATGTAACTTTAGGTGGGTTTATATGTTTAGGGTTTAGGGGTTCGTATGTTAGGGGTTTATATGTTTAGGGTTTTATATGTTTAGGTTTTAGGGGTTTATATGTTTAGGGTTTAGGGGGTTAAATGGGTTAGGGGTTAACGGGTTAGGGGTAGGGGTTAAGGGTTTAGAGGTTTAGGGTTTATGGGGTTAAATGGGTTAGGGGTTAGGAATTAGGGTTTAAGGGGTCAAGGGTTAAGGGGTTAGAGGTTTAGGTGTTTAAGGGGTTGAATGGGTTATGAGTTGGGAATTAGGGTTTAAGGGGTTATAGGTTTAGGGGGTTAAATGGGTTAGGGTTGGTTTAGAGATTTAGGGGGTTAGGGGATTTAGCAGTTAAGGATTTTAGGGGTTAGAAGTTAGGGGTTAATGGGGTTAAATGGGTTAGGCTTTTATGGGTTTAGGGTGTTGAATTGGTTAGGGGTTGGGAATTAGGGTTTAAGGGGTTAGGGGTTAAGGGTTTAGAGGTTTAGGGTTTAGGGGGTTAAACGGGTTACATGTTTAGAGGTTTAGGGGTTAGGGGATTTAGCAGTGAAGGATTTTAGAGGTTAGGGTTTTGGGGGTTAAATGGAATCCACACTTAAATGGGTTAGGATTTTAGGGGTTTAGGGTGTTAAATTGGTTAGGGGTTGGGAATTAGGGTTTAAGGGGTTAGGGGTTAAGGGTTTAGAGGTTTAGGGTTTAGGGGGTTAAATGGGTTACAGGTTTAGAGGTGTAGGGGGTTAGGGTATTTAGCAGTGAAGGATTTTAGAGGTTAGGGTTTAGGGTTTTGGGGGTTAAATGGAATCCACACTTAAATGGGTTAGGTTTTTAGGGGTTTAGGGTGTTGAATTGGTTAGGGGTTGGGAATTAGGGTTTAAGGGGTTAGGGGTTAAGGGTTTAGGGGATAGGAATTAGGGTTTAAGGGGTCAAGGGTTATGGGTTGGGAATTAGGGTTTAAGGCGTTAGGGGTTTTGGGGTTTAGGGGCTTAAATGGGTTAGGGGTAGGGGTTAAGGGTTTAGAGGTTTAGGGTTTAGGGGTTAAATGGGTTAGAGGTTTAGAGGTTTAGTAGGGGTAAATGGTTTAGGGGTTAAGGGTTTAGAGGTTTAGGGTTTAGGGGGTTAAGGGTTTGGGGGTTAGGAATTAAGGTTTAAGGGGTCAAGGGTTATGGGTTGGGAATTATGGTTTAAGGGGTTAGGGGTTAATGGTTTAGAGGTTTAGGGGGTTAGGGGATTTAGTAGCGAAGGATTTTAGGGGTTAGGGGTTAGTGTTTTGGGGGTTAAATGGAATCCACACTTAAATGGGTTAGGTTTTTCGGGGTTTAGGGTGTTGAATTGGTTAGGGATTTTGGGGTTTAGGGGCTTAAATGGGTTACAGGTTTAGAGGTTTAGGGGGTTAGGGGATTTAGCAGTGAAAGATTTTAGGGGTTAGGGGTTAGGGTTTTGGGGGTTAAATGGAATCCACACCTAAATGGGTTAGGTTTTTAGGGGTTTAGGGTGTTGAATTGGTTAGGGGTTTTGGTGTTTAGGGGCTTAAATGGGTTAGGGGTTAATGGGTTAGGGGTAGGGGTTAAGGGTTTAGAGGTTCAGGGTTTAAGGGTTAAATGGGTTAGAAGTTTAGAGGTTTAGTGGGGGTAAATGGGTTAGGGGTTAAGGGTTTAGAGGTTTAGGGTTTAGGGGTTAGGAATTAGGGTTTAAGGGGTCAAGGGTTATGGGTTTGGAATTAGGGCTTAAGGGGTTAGGGGTTAAGGGTTTAGAGATTTAGGGTTTAGGGGGTTATATGGGTTATAGGTTTAAAGGTTTAGGGGGTTAGGGGATTTAGCAGTGAAGGATTTTAGGGGTTGGGGGTTAGGGTTTTGGGGGTTAAATGGAATCCACACTTAAATGAGTTAGGTTTTTAGGGGTTTAGGGTGTTGAATTGGTTAGGATTTTTGGGGTTTAGGGGCTTAAATGGGTTAGGGGTTAACAAGTTAGGGGTAAGGGTTAAGGGTTCAGAGGTTTAGGGTTTAGGGGTTAAATGGGTTAGGGGTTTAGAGGTTTAGTGGGGGTAAATGGGTTAGGGGTTAAGGGTTTAGGAGGTTAAATGGGTTAGGGGTTAGGAATTAGGGTTTAAGGGGTCAAGGCTTAAGGGGTTAGAGGTTTAGGTGTTTAAGGGGTTGAATGGGTTATGGGTTGGGAATTAGGGTTTAAGGGGTTATAGGTTTAGGGTTTAGGGGGTTAAATGGGTTAGGGTTGGTTTAGAGGTTTAGGGGGTTAGGGGATTTAGCAGTTAAGGATTTTAGGGTTAGAAGTTAGGGGTTAATCTGTGTTAGGGGTACTGTTATGGGTTTAGATAATTTTTGTAAATAGAATTAGGGTTTAAGGGGTCATAAGGGTTATAAATAGAGCTTTAGGTGTTTAAGGGGTTGAATGGGTTATGGGTTGGGAATTAGGGTTTAAGGGGTTATAGGTTTAGGGTTTAGGGGGTTAAATGGGTTAAGGTTGGTTTAGAGGTTTAGGGGGTTAGGGGATTTAGCAGTTAAGGATTTTAGGGGTTAGAAGTTAGGGGTTAATGGGGTTAAATGGGTTAGGTTTTTAGGGGTTTAGGGTGTTGAATTGGTTAGGGGTTTGGAATTAGGGTTTTAGGGATTAGGGGTTAATGGTTTAGAGGTTTATGGTCTAGGGGGTTAAATGGGTTACCGATTTAGAGGTTTAGGGGGTTAGGGGATTTAGCAGTGAAGAATTTTAGGGGTTAGGGGTTACGGTTTTGGTGGTTAAATGGAATCCACACTTAAATGGGTTAGATTTTTAGGGGTTTAGGGTGTTGAATTGGTTAGGAGTTTTGGGGTTTAGGGGCTTAAATGGGTTGGGGTTAATGGGTTAGGGGTAGGGGTTAAGGGTTTAGAGGTTTAGGGTTTAAGGGTTAAATGGGTTAGGGGCTTAGGGAGGTTTGGGTGGGTAAATGGGTTAGGGTTAAGGGTTTAGAGGTTTAGGGTTTAGGGGCAGGTCTGGGGTTAGAATGGTTTAAGGGGTCAAGGGTTATGGGTTGGGAATTAGGTTTAAGGGGTTAGGGTTCAGTGGTTTGTAATATATGGTTTAGTTGTGCTTAGAGGTTTAGGGGGTTAGGGGATTTAGCAGTGAAGAATTTTAGGGGTTGGGGGTTAGGGTTTTTGGGGTTAAATGGAATCCACACTTAAATGGGTTAGGTTTTTAGGGGTTTAGGGCGTTGAATTGGTTAGGGGTTTTGGGGTTTAGGGGCTTAAATGGGTTAGGGTTAATTGTTAAATAGTTAAGGGTTTAGAGGCTTAGGTTTTTGGTTGGGTTAGGGTTTGAGGTTTAGTGGGGAATGGGGTTAGGTTATATTAGAGGCAGGCTTAGGTTAAATGGGTTAGGTTAGAATTCAGTTTAAGGGGTCAAGGGTTATGGGTTAGGAGGTTTAGGGGTTTAAGGGTTGAATGGGTTAAGTGGGTTGGGAATTAGGTTTAAGGGGTTATAGGTTTAGGGTTTAGGGGTTAAATGGGTTAGGGTTGGTTTAGAGGTTTAGGGGGTTTAGATTTGAAGTAAAGTATGATTTTAGGGGTTAACTGTGTTAGGGTAGTTAAGGGTTTAGAGGTTTAGGGTTTAGGGGGTTAAATGGGTTAGGTTAGAATTAGGGTTTAAGGGGTTAGGGTTAAGGGTTAGAGGTTTGTGGGTGTTTAAGGGGTTGAATGGGTTATGGGTTGGGAATTAGGGTTTAAGGGGTTATAGGTTTAGGGTTTAGGGGGTTAAATGGGTTAGGGTTGGTTTAGAGGTTTAGGGGGTTAGGGGATTTAGCATTTAAGTATTTTAGGGGTTAGAAGTTAGGGGTTATTGGGGTTAAATGGGTTAGGTTTTTAGGGGTTTAGGGTGTTGAATTGGTTAGGGGTTTGGAATTAGGGTTTTAGGGGTTAGGGGTTAAGGGTTTAGAGGTTTAGGGTTTAGGGGTTAAATGGGTTACATGTTTAGAGGTTTAGGGGGTTAGGGGATTTAGCAGTGAAGGATTTTAGGGGTTAGGGGTTAGGGTTTTGGGGGTTAAATGGAATCCACACTTAAATGGGTTAGGTTCTTAGGGGTTTAGGGTGTTTAATTGGTTAGGGGTTGGGAATTAGGGTTTAAAGGGTTAGTGGTTAAGGGTTTAGAGGTTTAGGGCTTAGGGGGTTAAATGGGTTACAGTTTTAGAGGTTTAGGGGGTTAGGGGATTTAGCAGTGAAGGATTTTAGGGGTTAGGGGTTAGGGTTTTTGGGGTTAAATGGAATCCACACTTAAATGGGTTAGGTGTTTAGGGGTTTACGGTGTTTAATTGGTTAGGGGTTGGGAATTAGGGTTTAGGGGGTTAGGGGTTAAGGGTTTAGGGGTTAGGAATTAGGGTTTAAGGGGTCAAGGGTTATGGGTTGGGAATTAGGGTTTAAGGGGTTAGGGGTTTTGGGGTTTAAGGGCTTAAATGGGTTAGGGGTTAACGAGTTAAGGGTATGGGTTAAGGGTTTAGAGGTTTAGCGTTTAGGGGTTAAATGGGTTAGGGGTTTAAAGGTTTAGTGGGGGTAAATGGGTTAGGGGTTAATGGTTTAGAGGTTTAGGGTTTAGGGGGTTAAATGGGTTAAGGGTTAGGAATTAGTGTTTAAGGGGTCAAGGGTTAATGGGTTAGAGGTTTAGGTGTTTAAGGGTTTGAATGGGTTATGGGTTGGGAATTAGGGTTTAAGGGGTTATAGGTTTAGGGTTTAGGGGGTTAAATGGGTTAGGGTTGGTTTAGAGGTTTAGGGGGTTAGGGGATTTAGCAGTTAAGGATTTTAGGGGTTAGAAGTTAGGGGTTAACGGGTTAGGGGTAGGGGTTAAGGGTTTAGATTTTTAGGGTTTAGGGGGTTAAATGGGTTAGGGGTTAGGAATTAGGGTTTAAGGGGTCAAGGGTTAATGGGTTAGAGGTTTAGGTGTTTAAGGGATTGAATGGGTTATGGGTTGGGAATTAGGGTTTAAGGGGTTATAGGTTTAGGGTTTAGGGGGTTAAATGGGTTAGGGTTGGTTTAGAGGTTTAGGGGGTTAGGGGATTTAGCAGTTAAGGATTTTAGGGGTTAGAAGTTAGGAGTTATTGGGGTTAAATGGGTTAGGTTTTTAGGGGTTTAGGGTGTTGAATTGGTTAGGGGTTTAAAATTAGGGTTTTAGGGTTAGGGGTTAAGGGTTTATAGGTTTAGGGTTTAGGGGGTTAAATGGGTTACAGGTTTAGAGGTTTAGGGGGTTAGGGAATTTAGCAGTGAAGGATTTTAGGGGTTAGGGGTTAGAGTTTTGGGGGTTAAATGGAATCCACACTTAAATGGGTTAGGTTCTTAGGGGATTAGGGTGTTGAGTTGGTTAGGGGTTGGGAATTAGGGTTTAAGGGGTTAGTGGTTAAGGGTTTAGAGGTTTATGGTTTAGGGGGTTAAATGGGTTACATGTTTAGAGTTTTAGGGGGTTAGGGGATTTAGCAGTGAAGGATTTTAGGGGTTAGGGGTTAGGGTTTTGGGGGTTAAATGGAATCCACACTTAAATCGGTTAGGATTTTAGGGGTTTATGGTGTTTAATTGGTTAGGGGTTGGGAATTAGGGTTTAAGGGGTTAGGGGTTAAGGGTTTAGGGGTTAGGAATTAGGGTTTAAGGGGTCAAGGGTTATGGGTTGGGAATTAGGGTTTAAGGGGCTAGGGGTTTTGGGGTTTAGGGGCTTAAATGGGTTAGGGTTTAACGGGTTAGGGGTAGGGGTTAAGGGTTTAGAGGTTTAGGTTTTAGGGGTTAATTGGGTTATGGGTTTAGAGGTTTAGTGGGGGAAAATGGGTTAGGGGTTAAGGGTTTAGAGGTTTAGGGTTTAGGGGGTTAAATGGGTTAGGGGTTAGGAATTAGGGTTTAAGGGTTCAAGGGTAAAGGGGTTAGAGGTTTAGGTGTTTAAGGGGTTGAATGGGTTATGGGTTGGGAATTAGGGTTTATGGGGTTATAGGTTTAGGGTTTAGGGGTTAAATGGGTTAGGGTTGGTTTAGAGGTTTAGGGGGTTAGGGGATTTAGCAGTTAAGGATTTTAGGGGTTAGAAGTTAGGGGTTAATGGGGTTAAATGGGTTTGGTTTTTAGGGGTTTAGGGTGTTGAATTGGTTAGGGGTTGGGAATTAGGGTTTAAGGGGTTAGGGGTTAAGGGTTTAAGGGGTTAGGAAATAGAGTTTAAGGGGTCAAGGGTTAAGGGGTCAAGGATTATGGGTTGGGAATTAGGGTTTAAGGGGTTAGGGGTTTAGGGTTTAGGGGTTAAATGGGTTAGGATTGGTTTAGAGGTTTTTTTGGGTTAGGGGATTTAGCAGTTAAGGATTTTAGGGGTTAGGAGTTAGGGGTTTTGGGGTTTAGGTGCTTAAATGGGTTAGGGGTTAACGTGTTAGGGGTACGGGTTAAGGGTTTAGAGGTTTAGGGTTTAGGGGTTAAATGGGTTAGGGATTTAGAGGTTTAGTGGGGGTAAATGGGTTAGTGGTTAAGGGTTTAGAGGTTTAGGGTTTAGCGGGTTAAGGGTTTAGGGGTTAGGAATTAGGGTTTAAGGGGTCAAGGGTTATGGGTCAAGGGTTAAGGGGTCAAGGGTTAGTTTTCTTCAATAACATAATTTTCCAATCCCATACACTTCTGCTTGGAATGTCACACTTAACATTCATTTTCTTTTCGGATAATATTCTTTATCCCCTTACATCCATACCTAGGAAAATAAACTTCATTTCAATTTAATCTTGTGAAACTAAAGTGGAATATAAGAGGACCCATTCCAAGAAGGGCATCTCACTCAATGTTCAAATAATATTGTTTATCCCCTTACATCCATACCTAGGAAAATAGACTTCCTTTCAAGCTAATCGTGTGAAACTGAAGTGGAAGATAAAGTGACCCATTCCAAGAAGCTCATCTCACTTCAAAAAGTTATCGAGATTTCCAAGAATTTATAACGATATTAAGGTGCTATGCATTGTCTCCTTTATCACCTCATTGCATTTACTCAATTGTTTTTTAAATTTAAATTTATTCATTAATTTCAAAAAAAATATTATATATATATATGTGTGCGTGTGTGTGTGTGTGTGTGTGTGTGTGTGTGTATATATATATATATATATATATATATATATACACATACATATATACATATATATATATATATATATATTATTTTGATTTATGTTTTAGAATTTTATTTTATTTATATTAATATATCAACTAGTTTTATATAAAATATTTTTAGTTTTTTATATAATATTGATATTACAAAATATTGTAACAAATTTTATTTAATTAAATCTTCATGTATTTTTTATCATTAATAATAATAAAATAATTTAAAATAAAATTATAATTTTATTAATTTTTATCATTTTTTAATTTTAATAAAGTACTATTAAAATTATATAAAGTACCAATTCTAACAACTTAATAATTTTGGCGTTTTATTATAGGAATAAAACTCTCGGACGAGAGTTGAAAAAACTCTAGGATGAGAGTTTTCAAAACTCTCATCCGTGAGTTTTTTTAACTCTCGTCGGGAAGTCTTCCCAAGAGTTTCTGTCAATAAAACTCTCAGACGAGAAAATACATAACTCTCTTCTGAGAGATTTTTAACTCCGGTTAAACCCAATAAAACTCTCGGATGAGAGTTTTTAAGACTCTCGGTCGAGAAATAGAGTTGACTATTTTCTCGGACGAGAAATTAAAAATTTCTCCCAAATTCTAGCCATCCGCCAAAAAGTGTTTCCCAACTTCGCGATTTCACCTATAATTATATGGTATTGTTCACAATGTGATATACTCTACCCTTATACCTTAATATTTTATCAATAAAGTCACAAAAGATAAAGAACCACCTCCTAAATGTCTTTAATGGGAACATATCTAAGGGCCTTAGAGCTTTTATTAAACTAGAGAAAGGTCCTAGAAGAAAAAAAAAAGAGCACAATTATTGGTCTTCCGATGTGCACCTTCCCTTCATTCAAGGAAGCATTGAAAATATCTCTAGGGTTCTTAAAAATTATAATGTTTCTTCGACCTTCAAGCCCCTTAACACCATTCACAATGCTCTCAGATCGGCTAAAGATCGGTGAGCTGTACAAAAGGAAGAGGTGTTTACCTCATTCCTTACTCACTTGAGACTCCTTACATTGCTAAAACTAGTCGGCTATAAATCAAAGGATTTGTGAGCACACTATCTATATTAAGAGCAGAAGATCCCACTTCTTTGCCTAAGAAGAACATGCAAAAAATACTACCATCACATCTGCATTGAAGAGGCTAAGGTTATTGTGAAGATTGACCAGTTACATCACCGTAAGTTAAAGGAGGCATTATAAATTGAAAAAAGGCCTGTTAATATTAATAGAGACGAAGGTTGGAGTATCAACAAGTGTTGGATCCTGACCCGTTACTCTTAGATGGAAGTTTTTTTTTCCTGTTTTAATTTTTTGTCCTCTTCCTCTTTCATTCTTTCCTTTTCTATTTACTTATCCCTATTTATTTCCCCTTTTAAAGTATCTTTTATAAAAGGTGAAACATTAAATTCAAGAAAATAATTTAAAATTTTTAAACCTTTAGATTAAATATTATCTTTCTTTTTTTGACATAAAATAAACTGAAATAAAATTATTAGCATCATCTAAGGAAATTATATCTATAATAATTATAAATAAAATTTAAACAAATAATTAGAATTAGAATTTTATATTATTTTTTTTAATCAAAATATATATTTTTATAATTGAATAAAATTAAATAAATACCACTATGTTTTCTTATTGGTCAAACTAGCTATTATGTTCCAACAGCTAGTTGCCCTTCACTTCATTTATTTAATCTTAATGACTTGGTCTGATCTCTAATATTGTCTTGAAGATGAACCACACTAGTTGACTTGAAACATGTCGATAAATTTCTGTCTCATGTGATTATCACCGAAAGATATCTGTAAAATATCTATGGATCACAGCAGCCAAATTCAAGTAAAAAACGAAATATGATTAAATTATATTTTTTTATGAAACATTTTATGAAATAGGGCACTCGAAAAGGCCAAAAGTAGTGTGGGAGGAAAGAGTATAGGTTTTTGCCTCTTCCGGAAAAGTGGAAACAAAAAATCATTTCATTTTAGAATGCACTTCCTTCAAAGCAACAGGGTAAGATATGCAGATTTTTTTGGCAGCTATCTCTTGGGAAAATCTATTTAGTGAGAGGTTTTTTGAGAATCTAGGAGCTTTTATTGTGAGACTTCACAGGAAATCGGTTTAACACAAGAGCCAGATGAAGGAGAAATTTGTCCCATAGGCTATCTTTAGCCTTATAAACGTTAAAATAATTTATATATTTCTTTATTTCTTAATTTGATTTGCATCTTTCTCTCTATCATCATTTCCAATATCATCATTGAGATGCATATGAAAACATGAATCTCGATTATTTAAACAGATTAAAAGTATCCCAAGAATTAAAGTTCCATTTTGATATAGTTATGACATACATTTTATAACCATATTTATAAATTTGAATTCATGGTTTATTGAAGGGTTTATTTAATACCTTCAATATTTCACTTATCATGCATCCATGAAGTATGGCGTGCATTGTGCGAAGCCATTTAAAATTGGAAAACACATTTTTTAATGGGTGCATTGTGCGAAGCCCTTTAAAATTGGGAAATACAATTTTTGGATTGAAAATTGATATGTAACATGTGAGGAAGAGCGGTAATTTTGAGGCATGTAAGTGGTGATGTTTCATGATGTATAATGGATAGCTTATTTTTCCTTGAAAACCTTTAAGTTTTCATTTACACAAGAAGTTCATAGAATGTTATAAAGGTTATCAATAATATATTAAATTGTAAATTTGTAATTATATATATTTTTGAAGTTTGGTATATTGTATTATGTCACATGAAAATTATATAGATCACAATTTTTATGTTATTAATTTGTTTAAAATAAAATTATACTAATAATATATACTAATATGAGAAGACAAAAAAGATTACTAGTGTTGCAAGAAACAAACTACTTCCATAACAATTATTGGGTAGAATATCCAAGAATACATGTTGGATGACTACTAGCCCCATTTAAGGAGAAATAGATGTTGGATAATATCATGGATAGAATGGTTAGCTTGTGTCCAATTTGGTAGAATTCTCTCGTTGAGTCCACTTGTACCTCCCTATGGCACATGCAATATTCAAATGAGATTTAAGTTTGTGCTAGCTTTGTGCAATGATAAATCAAGTGACGAGAGTGTATGCAAGGTGGAAAGTATAGTGGGAGCAACAACCTGCTTTTGTGTGAGGATCATATCAAGGAGGGAAGGGGGAGGGGTTGAAACACTCACTCTTGGGCACCGTCCTTGGGGATTGTAATTAAATATATTAATTACATAGTTTATAGAGGATTCATGTCTTTAGAAAGTTCATCTATTTTAAATCATATATAGGTAACTAAAATGATTTCAAGTTGTGAATTTGTAATTAAATATATTAAGTATCTCAATATTCTATTTGTAGAATGTAATTTAAGGTGGTTGAATCCTTTCTTGTATATATAGTTGATCCAATAGTATTGAGAGGCTAATGATTATTGAGAAGTAAAGTTGTGTAGAAGTCTCATTTGATGAAACATATATCTCATTTTTTTTTTTAGTGGTCGGGGATATGGAAACCCCTTCATAATTATAATAGGGAACAAGTGTTCAATATGAAAAATTATGAAGAATGATCGAAGTGTAAATTTGGGAATTTTTAATTTTTTTATGAATTGTGTCTTGTTGTCGTTGTGGCAATGACCCTCCCAATTTTTTTCTTGAGTCAATTTTGGAGACTATATGACCTGTCTTTTGAAGCCCCTTAGTGTTGTCACATTGTTTGTTTTTTTATTCTTGTCTTTTCTCCTAACGTCACATCCTCCTAAGTCAATGTTTCTTAAGTGTCATCACCTAACACTTAGAAGTGCTTGTGTTTTCTTATGCATGGTTAGGTGAACTCGAGACTTTTTTTGACTTATAAACTATCATTTTCACCATGCACACACACAAAAACAACTGAAATGCGCACAAAAAGAAAACACAAGCAAGAAAAGAACCCTATAAGGCTATGATGCACTTCTAGTTGATGAATACATGTCTTGTATTGAGCACACTCCTTCAGGTTGAAGAAGTGCACCCTCCTTGAGTGCACTCCTTCATGCTTAGTATGTGCGCCCTCCTTGAGCACATTCCTTCATCATGACTAAAATATCCCTTCTTGGATGCATGCATGAGCTTCCTTGTTGCATGTGGTTGCACTCCTAGAAAATATGACCGCACTTAAATTCCTTCAACTAACTCATTCACTCATCTACAAGTGGTGAGCATGCATGAGAAAAATTTTCATGTAATCAGATAATCATTCATTCTCATAATCCTTCTTATCTAGGTTGGGCACACATATGTGGATCATGAAAATCTTCGTTGATGTGCGTTACAGGTAATTTTTTCATGTTGAATCTTTTGATTTCCTTTTATGATTTCACCTTCAATATTTCTTTCCTTGATGGATTTTTTTTTTTTTTTTTAGTTTATTTTCTAGTGTTTCGGTTTAATCTTTACTCTAAAAGAGTTAATTTACTGTTGTAGGTTGAAACTCTGCATGTTCCTTGACTCTTCACATTCTGATCATGATTTTGAAAACATCCATAAAATCTTGTAGATCTTTGTTCTTCTCATTTATATCGTAAAATCTTACTGCAAGACTTGATATTGATCCATTCTATGGGAGAGCACACTTATTGAACTCAAAGCCTGATTAGCACTAAAAATGCACCCAGAAAATACACATTTTCCTCTTTAGCACACTCCTTCATCATGAAGAACTGCACCCTCCTTGACCGCATGAGTGCGCCCTAAAGGATTGAATGTTTTCCTTTGTCCCTTTGGAATGAACTAGTGGACCCTCATTGTCATTAAGCATGTGTGCATACCTTGAAGTCCTGAAGGCCCGAAGCTTCACCTCTTCGTCTCTTCGGAGTGCACCAGTGCACCCTCCATGACTCTTTGAGCACATGAGCACACCATGAAGGACTGAAGGCATGAAACCTCCCTCCTTCCTCTCTTTTGAGTGCGCCCTTGCACCCTTGGGGTTTTCCTTCTCTTTCTTGAGCACATGAGCACTCCATAAAGCCCAGAATGAGCCTTAAAACCCCTTCATGCTTTGAAAGTTCCCCCTCCTTGTTTGCATATATATTTTTTTCCCATGCATGTATATATGATGTCAGTGATAGATTTACATCCTTAGTTACATGTAATGGTTGTTTGAATATTCTTTTCTAATATATTGCTACAATATTTAGGATTTCATAAATCTAATATTGTCACCATGAGTGTGCTTGCAAAAAATAGGTGTTAAAGCTACAAGTATTGTCACCCTTTCATCATATGTTGTTGCCATGCCTCCCACTACAAGTAAAGTGGCCTCCAAATAAAATTCAGAGGCAAGCACCGAGAAATCAGTTGAAGTAACAACGCCAACCATTCCCATATTGAAGACACATAATGCTTCATTGATAAGTCTATTGAGGTCACATGGGGTGAAATAAAAGACACATTCATTCCAAAAAAAAAAATCTAAGAACTTAGATGAATTGCCAGCATACATCAATATCAAGAGGTCAGGATACACACGATCACATTCAGATTCCCAGTCATCCCTTGTGAGAAAGTGACTGAGTGGATTATCACACACATGGATGACTCTCATATCGTGCTTCACAGTGAAAGTGGCGATCAACTCACCACTGCTTATGGAGAAGACATGTAAAGCTACTATAAGATGTTTACGCCCAAAAAGTATGCAAATGATGAATTTTACACCAGGTTGGTTGACCTCAACATAAGTGACATCATCAAATAATGGTGTCAAGAGCTTGCTAAGTTTTGCCACCACCCATCTGCAATGTACTTGACCTAGATTCTTAGAGATGTATATCAATATATAGTAGTTGTGTGTTTTCTATTTCATGGGAGGAATAACGTTGAGGTGTTTTAGGAAAACTAGATATATATGCTCAACATGGTGGTTACTCATAGTTAAGTATTTAATGGGGTAGATGTATTCTCATTTCAGTTGAAACATCATGCGGGGAAAGAAAAAATGCCTTTGAGGGTGAATCGGGAACCATAATTTTATATGTTTGAATTTACTTTAGATGGAATATATGGATAATATGATTTCCAAACAATGTAATAGAACTGGACCCCTCAAAACAAGTTTCAAGTTTACTTTCAGTGCAGAGTGTTGTTAGAATCAAGCTTGAAAGGTGCATATGAAAAATTTGATGAACACTTCTTTGAAATTATATTCCATATGCTTTTCGAGATCGATCCTTGTTACATTACTAATTAGGTGAAAGAGTCACTATAGGATATCGTAGATTGGTTCGTAGCACATGATGGAACATATATATGATGTTTTGGATGTGATATATCCCCCTCATATCATGCCGCGATATGTGACCAATAATGTGGTCATTCAAGAAGTAACATGTCAATTGAACAAAGGGTTGTCAGGATTCCTTCAGAAAAGGAAGAAAGACGCTTGGCCCACCTTCCCTTTGAGGATAAAATTATAACAGTTAAAGAGAAAAAAGGTAGAAATGACAAAAATACAAGAGTTTTCTCTTACACTTCACAACTAAATACTTTCTTGGATATGGTCCCAAGAGGGCGTGCAGGAAACATTGTGAAAGGATCAATTTTAATTGGGGATATTCATCAATGTCTAAAATAGAAGATGATAAGGTAAAGAAATGGTACAATGCAATTAGAAATACACATCCAGGGATGGAGACAAGTTTATGCCAAGATCCAATAGCTCAAAATGTGAAGTACAAGAGGAATAACAAATAACCCCTCAAGCAAAGAGTGTGGCTCCTAGGAATGGTATCAATTATGATTTGACAAGAGAAAAAAATAGGAAATGGAAAGCTGATCCTTTGAACACGAGATATTCAAGCATAAAAATACAAGAGAGAAGAGAAATAAAAGGAGAAGAGGAAGCAAGATGATTTTCCCAGGAAGAAACAAGAAGAATAAGAGGAAAGGGGAAGAATATAAGAGGAAAAACAAAGGAATTCCCAGGAGGAATAAGTAGCATAGAGGTTTAAATAATAATAATTGACTCAAGAGATAGAAGGATATTTGCAGGAGGAGGATACCATGCAACCCATGGATGATGAACTAGGTTCTCTAGAAGAATCTCTTCTCATATATGGTCATCTTTCATTAAGAGAAATGGGAATCACACATCCACCCACACATAGAGTCATGGATGTGTGTAGTGTCACATTTGATCAACTCAAAAAGAGGATCATGCAACAGAGGCACATATAGTTCCTAAATGATCCTCATAATCAAGTCACGGTATCTATAGAGGTGGTGATAACTACCAATACCATAAGGAATCCTAGGGAAATCATGGTGAAATTTTTTTCTTTTGTTGTAGTAATGTGGGACAACTCTGAATATTTGTTAAATGGGAATGAAATATTAAGGAGAGAACTAGATGTGATGAAGCAAGAGGAAGAACATCTTGCAGGAAAGAATCAACAATTATCTTCACATAGCTTCAATATCGTAGAATGGAAGCCAATAACTTGGGACAAACTAGGGCCAATGGAGGACACCATGTCACGGTTATATGATGAGATGATCCTTCTATAATAAGTCGTTTCTTCTCTCATTGGAATTTAGAAGAGAAAATAAGAAGTGGTAAAATTCCTTAAAGTGGAAAAAAAATCAATTGACCAACTTCAGGAGTGGGCTGCCAAGTATCCATATGCTTCGCAACATTTGGAAAGAAAAGATAAGATTGCTACTGTGATAGACAAATTCCAGCTGAGACTCGACCATTCGAACTACATGTGCCTTGAAGAATATTTTATTAGCACTATTTCCACTTACAATCGACTTCATAATGGTTTTGAGACTTTAGCACAAAAACATGGGATTACCTCAATAGGATCACTTGAAGAAATCAGAGTCAGGGAAATCATCTTCCAGGAGATCAGGCAATACATTGAACATATCAAGAAATCATCAAAACAAGAAGGCTTGGAGATCACAAAAGACATTATTCTGTGATATTCCATCTTCATGGTCGCTAACATGTGTTGTATACAATAATTTCGCAGGTCTTTTAACAAAAGGGTATCATGCATGTAAATATTGTGGACCTTCTCTGAAGGCTAGGTTGTCTGAGCACCTACAAAAGCCAATGTATGACTACTCTATGGTATTCCTCCTAGAAGAATACCCTTATAGAAGAGAAACAAACATTTTCAATGGTAAACCAAAGAGAAGCCAAAGTCCTGCAATAATGACACTAGTTGAATGGATTAGAGCATATGAGAGAAAGAAGGAGAAGCAGTTTGTAGAAATTTTCAATTCAAATAAGGATCATATGTTCGATGATACAAAATTCTTCGACAACTATGTTGAGAAATTTCTCATTGGGATGAAAAGGAATTTTTCCTTTTGTGAGCTCCCATATTGGGAGTACCTTAATATTGCCCACATACTAGATCCCATTCATATTTAAAAATGGTTCATCTTCTTTATGGATGCACATATAATCAAAAGAAAGTGACAAATTATAAGTTATTAGACATCTTATTTCTTCAAAAACTAAAAACAAACATTGGCCAAGACAAGAAACTACAGGAGAGGTTGGTACCACTTGGTCTTTCAAACAAGGTGATGTCCCATGGATTTTAAACAAAGATGATATTTCTTCAGCCAAGGAAGTTATAATGAGTGTGAGGGTGCCTTTGTTAGGTCCCTGTATTACTATTATAGTCCCTTATTGTTGTTAGTGAAACCCCCTTATTGTTATTGTTGTACCCCTATAACCCCCATATTGTTATTATTATTATTATTGTTAGGTCGGCTAGGATTACATTGTGGCCCCATGGACTCCTATATATAGAAAGGAGGTTGTGTCATTTGTATCATCCAAGAATTATTCATTCATGTAATGTATTGGAGGTTTCCCCCTGGAAGTGGCTTATTTCTAAGGCGTTTATATCTCTTTTCTTCTACTTTTGGAGTTGGTTTCACAACATTTGGTTTCAGAGCTTTCGATTCTAGGGTTTTGCTGCTCCAAACAGGTCATCGTGGAATTTTCGCTATAAATTTTTTTCTACGAAGGTTCAGAAGCTGAAATGTTTAGAGTGCAAAGACGAAATCCTGAGGAACATCGTCGTAAAATTTCAAATCTTGGTTCGAAATATTTTCGGAGATATGGTCTATGGAAGTTACGTATTTTTTAGGCTCCCGAAATTCATCTCAAAGAGGTGATCGTGGGAAAATATTCATTACTCTCTCTCTGAGCATTAGATTGGAATGATGTAAAAAGAGGCTGAAATCACACGAACTGTAGTTTATTTTCTATAAAATTCAGAGCCAAAGGAGGAAACAGGGACACTTGGCAAGTCGTACAACTTTGCTCTACTAAACCAGTGCATAATTATGTCATTGTGGGAGATTGGACATAACCTTGTCTTGAAGAATCCAAATCAGGTCAGACCTATGGCATTCGAAAGAGAATTCATAGGGCTACTACAGTGACAAATTTTAGATATTGAAGATCCAAAATCACAGATATAATTCAGTTTCAATATCGATCTCCTCAAAAGAAAGAAAAAGGTGTGTATTTTTTTCCGAATTGCATAAGTCTTGTGAAAAAAAATTATTTTTGAAGTGATTCCAAGGGCCTATTGAGCATATATTTCAGTATTGGGTTCTGAAATGCCTCCTAAAAAGAATTCAACACCCATTAAGCCCTCAGAGTACTATACTATGACTCATGAAGATGAAGAATTGCAACATGATATATCAAGATTACAAGTGCAAGTGCACCAAATTTTGCTCTCGCAAAGAGCAACAAAAAATGAAATGGAAGTTTTAAAGAAAGAGGTGGAAGCGAAGATGGATGGTTTTAAGAATAATATGGATGGTTTGAAGAAAGGCATGGAAGCTAAGATGGATGGCATGGAAGTTGGCATGGAAGCTAAGATGGATAACATGGAAGAAAAAATGAAAGACAACATGGAAAACATGAAGAATGATCTAAAAGCAGACATGGAAGGTTTGACAAATTTGATAAAAGAAATGTTTCCTAATGGCGAAAATATAGTAGAGGAAACTCATGATGAGAACAAAATAAATGTTAATCGTGATTTCATAAACTCTAATGTTGGATGGAAGAACCACCATATTCCAAAGATGTATATGAGGAAGTTTGATGGCAAGGATACTGTAAC
This sequence comes from Pinus albicaulis, assembly GCA_034641835.2. Classification (NCBI taxonomy): domain Eukaryota; kingdom Viridiplantae; phylum Streptophyta; class Pinopsida; order Pinales; family Pinaceae; genus Pinus; species Pinus albicaulis. The sequence goes on along the minus strand of CM076570.1, from coordinate 934,960,322 downwards.
ATGGATACTACAGATGGAGCAATATTTTGATCTCAATAATGTGCAAAACACACAAAAGGTACGCATTGCAACTTTACATTTAGAAAAAAATACATTTGTATGGTACCGATGGCTTTGCTCTCATAAAAAAATTGTCACTTGTTCAATTTTTATGGAGGAAATGATAGCACATTATGAGGATGCAAAGAGAAACACCTTCTTTAGCCAATTGATAAATCTCAAACAAAAGGGTTCAGTTCCAGAGCACATTAAGGACTTCCAAAAATTGAATATAAGGGTAATTGATATTCCAGAGGAACACTGGATTGACGTCTTCATAGGGACATTAAAGGATAACATCCAACATGAAGTCTGCGTTTGGGAGCCTGATTCATTGGAGAAGGCATTCAGGTTGGCAAGAAAAATTGAAAGTAAAATTATGGCGGCAAGGAAGCCTACCACTCACATCTATAAAGATGGAAGTGTTTCTACTCCTAGACTTACACAACCTACAAGGTTGACACCACAATAATTGGAAGAAAAAAGAGCAAAAGGGTTTTGCTATAGTTGTGATAGCAAATACACTAAAGGTCATAAGTGCACTGAAAAGAAATTATTTTACATAGATTGTGAAGAGGAGGAAGAAAATGAAGAAGAAACTCCAAAAGTAGAGGATATACACTAGGAAGAAACCCTAGATGAGGAAGAAATGAGTCCGACCATATCATGTAATGCATTGGAAAGAATTACCACTCCTAAAACTTTCAAGATAGAAGGACATATCAAGAAGAAAAAGGTAATAGTGTTGATTGATTGGGGCAGTACCCATAATTTTATTCATTGTAAGGTAGCCAAGGAATTGAATTGTTTCCTATACCCAGCACCAGAATGTCAAGTGATGGTTGCGAATGGAGGAACTATAAATTTCTCTGGAAAATCCCATAATATCAAGCTAGCCATGGGGGAATATGTATTGAATAGTCCAATGCTTTCCATCCTAATGAGGTGCTGATGTTGTACTAGGATTACAATGGTTACAATCTTTGGGGATGGTAGCTTTTAGTTTTCAAGAAATTTTCTTGAAATATTTTTCCGAAGGAAAGGAAATCGAATTATGGGGTATCGCAGGGAAGCCAGTAAATATAATAAGCTCTAATTTTATGAAAAATCTTCTGAAGAAAGAACAACGGGGTGTAATTGCACAATTATGCTCACTGAAAGTTCCAACATCAAAATCATCTATTTCTCTAGATCTCCAAAAAGTATTGGACAATCATTCCAAGGTGTTTGATACTCCCAAAGGACTCCCACCTATTCGTGATCATGATCATGCTATTCATTTGATGCCAGGAAGTGTTCCTCCAAATATCAAGCCTTACAGAAATCCTTATGTCCAAAAGAGAAAAATTGAACGTATGATTGCATAAATGTTAGAGGTTGGTATAATTCAACCTAGTCAAAGTTATTTCTCTGCTCTAGTAGTATTGGTGCACAAGAAAGATGTATCATGGCACATGTGTCTGGATTATAGGGAGCTCAATAAGCTCACTATTAAGACAAATTTCCCATTCCTGTGATTGATGAATTATTGGATGAATTACATGGAGCAATTTATTTTACCTAGTTGGATCTTCGTTCAGGCTATCATCAAATTATAATGAAGACTAAAGATATTCCAAAAACATCATTTTGAACTCATGAGGTTCATTATGAATTTTTGGTCATGCCTTTTGGCCTTACCAATACACCTACATTTCAATGGTTGATGAATTCCATTTTCAAACCCTTCCTTAGAAAATTTGTGCTAGTATTTTTTGATGATATACTAATCTACAGTAGGTCTTGGAAGGATCATGTTCAACATGTTGATAGGGTGCTCAAACTATTGGAGGAGAAACAATTATATGCAAAAACATCCAAATGTTTCTTTGGAGTACAAGAGGTGGAATATCTGAGTCATATTGTATCTCATGAGGGTGTTAAGGTAGACCCTAACAAAATTAAAGCCATTAAGGAATGGAAAGTCCCCATAACCATAAATTAGTTGCGTGGATTTCTTGGGTTAACAGGGTATTATCACAATTTTGTTAAGAATTATGGGATAATAGCAGCACCTCTAACAACATTATTGAAGAAAGATGCATTTTCATGGACTCCTAAAGCAACCAAGGCCTTTGAACATATTAAAGAGGAAATGTGCCTAGCACAGTGTTAGCTACACCAGACTTCACAAAAACCTTTATTGTGGAATGTGATGCCTCAGGAAATGGAATTGGTGTTGTTTTAATGCAAGAAGGAAGACCCATTGCTTTTGAAAGTTTTTCAATAAAAAGAAAGTATTTACAAAAGGAAATTTATGAGAAGGAAATGTTGGAAATACTACATGCACTAAAGAAATGGAGACCTTACCTAATTGGAAGACACTTGAAGGTAAAAATTGATCATGAAGTCTTAAACACTTTTTGGAACAAAGACTATATTCAGAAGAGCAGCAAAAATGGGTCACAAAGATGTTGGGTTATGACTTTGAAATTGTCTACAAAGAAGGGAAGCTAAATGTTGTTGCATATGCACTCTCAATAAAGGATGAAGAGGTGGAAGCATTTCTTTGTGCCATTTCAATTATCCAACTAGATTGGATAACCAAAGCAAGGGATGAATGGAAGAAGGACGAAGAAGTGTGGACTCTCATTCAAAAGTTGCAGCAAGATCCTAGTACATCTAATACATTTAGTTGGAAAAATGATTCCTTATGGTACAAAGATCGCTTATATATTTGCAATAATTCCCAAATAAAACAAAATATTCTTTTGGAATTTCACACTTCTCCTTTGGGAGGACACTTGGGATTTTAAAAAACTTACCACAGGGTGAAGAAAGATTTTTTTTGGGATGGCCTTAAATCTGATATTTAAAAGTTTGTGGCAGAATGTTTGGTTTTCCAGCAAAATAAAGTTGCGACAATTAAGACCTCGGATCTTCTACAACCTTTATCCATTCCAAGTCAATGTTGGGAGGAGATTTCAATGGATTTTATCATAGGTTTACCTAAGTCTGAAGGAAGGAGTTTCATCATGGTGGTAGTTGATAGAATTACCAGGTATGTATACTTTTATGAATTATCTCATCCATTTAAAGCGAGTACAATTGCTACTTCCTTTATGGAAACAATTCAAAAGCTACATGGAAACCCGAATATTATTGTAAGTCACAAAGATCCCATTTTTACAGGAAATTTTTGGATGGAATTATTTTCTTGTTTGGGTACTCAAGTAGCTCCTAGCTCATATTATCATCCTCAATTCGATGGTCAAACAGAGATATTGAATAAATGTTTGGAAGGATGCCTTTTTTGTTTTGTATCGGATAAGAAAGCACAATGGGTCAAGTGGTTACCTCTCGTTGAATGGTGGTATAACACTTCCTTCCATACTGCAGCAAAAATGACCCCATTTATGGCACTTTATGGATATCATCCACCATCCATCAGATCTTCTTTAAGGGAAAATTCTAGGGTTCAAGCAGTGGAGGATCACATCAAGCATCAAAAAGAAGTTCCCCAACTCTTAAAGGATAACCTAAATTTGGCACAAAATCGAATGAAACAAGTGGCATATCAACATCGCAGTGAGAGAAGTTTTGATGTGGGAGACTGGGTATTTTTATGGCTACAATCATACAAACAAATGTCCCTCAAGTAAGCTAATAAGGATAATTTATTATCGCCAAAGAACTATGGTCCTTACAAGGTTTTGCAAAATATTAGTACTATGGCATACAAATTGGAGCTTCCTGCTTCTTCGCTAGTGCATCCAGTTTTCCATGTTTCATGCTTAAAAAAGGTTATAGGGGAAAAACTTCCAATTCATAAAATATTTCCAGAACTTGATGAGGAAGGAAAAACCATATTGGAACTGAAGCAATCCACGAAACAAGAACTGAAACCTTCTGAGAAATCGATCAATTTCAAAGTATCTCATCGAATGGAAGAACACCTTGAATATTCTACATGGGAGGATGAGAATTTCATACAAAAGCACCCGGAGCTACTCAAGCATTGAGGACAACACTTTTTTGAAGGAGAGGAGCATGTTAGGTCCCTGTATTACTAGTATAGTCCCTTATTGTTGTTAGTGTAACCCGCTTATTGTTATTGGTGTACCCTTGTAACCCCCATATTGTTATTATTATTATTATTGTTAGGTTGGATAGGATTATATTGTGGCCCCATGGACTCCTATATATAGAAAGGAGGTTGTGTCATTTGTATCATCCAAGAATTGTTCATTCATGTAATGTATTGGAGGTTGCCCCCTCGAAGTGGCTTATTTCAAAGGCGTTGATGTCTCTTTTCTTCTATTTTTGGAGCTGGTTTCACAATAGCCTTCTTTATATGGGTCTTCACTACGACACTGCTTCATTATGGAAGATTGTTTTTCGGGGTTGAAATCACATGACCATTTAAACCTTGTAAGATTATCTAAATCAAAAACAATTTTTTTTTTTGTTTGCTTTTTTTTTTTTATGCAATGGGATATTTTATAGAAATTTTTGGTATAATGTAATATTTACTATACAGTGTCAATATCCTATGTTCATGCATGGGTGTGTGAGCCATGAATTCCCTCAAGACCTATGACATGCCATATCTAAATTATCTAAATTTGTACATTGGATCACATCAAAGGAGATAATTTCATATGGCTAACATTCCATGGTGGCATTAAGAGATATTTGAGATTTTTTGTATGTTTGATAAGGAATTATCGAAAAGTTTCATGGACTTGCAGGTTCATATTCTAATTCACCTAGTAGATGAGGTTGAATTAGTTTCAATTGTTTATTGTCGTTGGATGTTCTTACTAGATAAGTACACGAATAGATTGAAAGGTTTTTTTCAACAAAGGGAAAAACCTGAGGGGTCTATTTCAAAGGGGTATATATCATATGATTTTTTTTATTATTCCAGTGAGTACATCAAGCAGATTGAAAATCACCAGTTTTGAAGATTTGGAACGACAAAAGGGATGAATAAAAAAAATAAGGGGAGAATCTTGAAACGAATGGAAAGAGGCACATGATAATGATTTATTGGAGTCTTATCATTTATAAAATTAATACATAATAACTATTGACACTAAAATTCATAAAAATTCATATTTTGATCTCATATGTACTATATGTATATGCTGGTTTGATTTCATCAGCAAATACGGAAATTGAAGCCATTAAAAAATTTATTCTCTACAATATGGAAGAGACATAGTCACATTGAATTAAAATAATAGGAGGAAATGGGAAAATGACGAGAAATAATTAAAAATATTGAAGGTAGAATCATGCCTTATCCTAGTCATTTAAAATATAATATGAAAATGAATGCCCTAAAAATTGGGTTGTTGATCAAGTCAGAGATAAATATGGTGCATTTGGTTGTTACACCTGTGATGGAGAGGATTCACAAAAAATAAGGATTGGGTGCAAAAAATTAGTAATTATAATATCTGTCTGTATAATTTTAACTTCATACCACACCTTTTAATTGTAACACACACACACACACACACACACACAGATATATATATATATATATATATATATATATATATATATATATATATATATATATATCTATGTGTGTGTGTGTGTGTTCAAGTTTTTTTTTTAATAGAACGAGTTTTCTTATATATTCAAAATCCATAATTACGCGGCCATAACCATATTTATAAAACTTCATCAAAACTAGAAGCAATATGTGTATCAATTTACAAATCCTGGTACATCCATAAAACTAATTTCTTCCTTCTAAATGCCTTGACTGTTTTTACATAACACTAATAATCCCCATAATTTCTATAAAATAGACCTAAAATAGACACAAAGCAATATAGCATTGACATACTTTAAATTAGACTAAACTTCCTGATACCCTTACATTCCTCTTTATCCTACTTGCTTGGTCCTGCACCTGCATCTCCTACTTTGTCTTAAGTCTGTAATTGAATGAAGACCTCTTTAGGAAACCCAATGATGATATCTTGAACCTCGCTGAAAATACTATCACTTACCAGCTCTGAGTTGGAGGAAATAACGTTTGTTTTCATTTTCATAACTCACCTTTCTAGTGTGGCTTCCAAACTTTCAAACTTGGCATTAACTCACTCACAATTCACTATGTGATCCTTCTCCAAGAGCTAAACTTGGTGAGTAAGGAGGTCCATCCTAACTATGAGAAACTTGAATGAGAACTCAACAAATCACTTCCACCTAGCTAAGTCTTCCACCAGGGTCTTTACGCCCTGAAATGTTTGTGTCTCCATCACAAAATCCTCCTAAAATAAGTTATGCTCACACCTAGGCTCTCCAATTACGACATAAATGGAATCTGAAAGGGGCTACATCCAATTATAGACCATGTATTCCATTTATTTATTCATTCCTTCTCATTCCATAATCACCTGTAGATCCTCAATTCAAAGGCCCATTAAGTAGATTTGCAAGTCGATTGTGTAATATCCCAAAATGAAAAAGGCAAGAATATAGAACAAAACTCTGGAAATAGCAGTGATAAATTAACACAAAAAATGTAAGCAGATTATAAAGCCATCATATTAAGATTATAACAGAAAAACGTGTATAGGATCTTGAGGGAAAAGGCACTCAAAATAGGCAAAAAAAGCCTCAATAAACCAAGTACATGAAAATAGAAGAACAATTGCTATACAATAGTGTGAGAGGCTAAGACAATGCAGTTTTAGTGGATATAAATGCTGCTAGAGAATGTAAATACATGGATCTACTGTTATATAGCTCAAACAGTGTTGGGGATAGAGATCTAGGCTCCCAAGCACCTTTCCAGGACAACCCATAAAGGGTTTCCGGAAATACACCAAAATGAAAAATGTCGGAATGCAGCCCTATGGCTGAATAGATGCTGAAACTGAATAACTGAAAGGAGGTGGTTGAAACTTATATGAAATTTATATTTCTCCTCCAATAGATCCACCAAGTGAAAGTTTGATCCCAACACTAAAGATCTAACCCTCCAACTGAAGCACTGAAACCTCCACTACAAATACTCAATAAAATAACGCAATCCTTTAGGGAAACTACACTGTAGGAGGTGGGAATAGGTTGGCCTAGTGCCAAATTATGAAATTATTCTCAAGGACCTTCCTTGCTGACCTTCCAATGGAAAGAATGCTTCCTCCACTGAAAAAAATTTCAGAAAATGGCCCTACAAACCCTCCACTGCTTCTACCCTGGAACAGAACACAACTCTGAACAAAAATTGCATTGTATATGAAGACTGAAGCTTGGCCTGATGCTAGAATGTGGATAAGAAACTAAAAATAATATCTCCTAAGTAGGCACTCGAAGTCCCTCGAGGATGAGTGTGGGATTCCCACCCGAGAACACCCTTGTGCTAAACAGCACTGTAGACCCTGCTAAACAGAAAAAGCATGCATAGATATGTCACATGTAAAATCCATATCTAAAAAGATAAAAATCAATAATACCAATCCATGGCTTCTAATTCTACCATCCTCTTCCTTTTATGCTTGGTGAGCTTCCCATCCTGGGCCCCAATCATTAAAGGAGATACTCTCATGTATACACTCCTCCTAAATGATTGCGTTGTCCTCCATTAATCCTCCATTATATCCACAAAAGCGTTGTTGATCTGGTCAAATTTGACCCTGTCCACATGCTCTAGCCCCTTTTTACACCTAAGGGTGCTTTATTCAACTAAAAAGATGATCCATATTCTCATGAGAAGTGGTTTTATTCTTTATAAAGAGATTTATGGATATCCCTACCCACTTATTCACCTATCTAAGTGACAAAACAAAACTTTAATATTCCAATTAGTTGAAATCTAATTTTGGAATATTATAGTCCTCCCCTCCAAAATGTTGCTTGTCCTCAAGCAACTGCAAGGATACTGAAAAATGATCCAAATGAGGATCTCCAATCTCCATGCTATCATCCAAGAAAAGTGAGCCATCCTTGGTAGCTCGTAGAAACAATCACCAATCCCCTGCTTCTGCAATGTATAGGGGCTACATGGCTTTAAATGAGAGATTAAATTGTGAAAATCACATTGTCTCTCTCTCTCAACTTATGATAAATATGGATATGATGACATTTTCCTGCAATAATATAGTCCTCAGGAAGCCAAAAGGTACGTGGACTATCATGATCCCACTGTTTGGTTCCTAGAAACTCTCTTGCCCAATCCATCCCACATATAGTGAATAGAGTGTCATCACTATAAGGGCTCCAAAAGAATAATTGACTAAGTGTCATATGACATACTGGATGGTGAAAATAGTCCTACAAGTGAGATCAGTGTTGTTCTTCTTCTTCCTGTCTCCAAACATGTTATGATAAGTGGCCATCCAACCATTTTATTGCTTCCATAAGCTTCTCAAAAGCTTGAAAATAGTAAAGGACATTAGGTGTTGGCTGAATATGAACCAAGAAAAACAATTCTTGCCGAAAGCACTCTATAAAGTGGCCATTCCCATCACTGAATGTAGTCCCAAAAGGACCATGAAATCCAAAGAGAGGCTTTCTCTCTTGTGGAGAAATTTGATGCAAATGTATGGCAAAGGAATGATCATACATGGTTAGTTGATCAAGAATCATCAAGACACAATCCTTACCATATATTGTAGGCAAGTTGGGGAATAGGTCCATAGATGAACCTTCCCATCTCACCATCAAAAGGGGAAGTGGCTGTAACAACCTTGCAAGGTGGTTTCTTTCCTTCTCATACATCAAAAAGCTACATATCTCCTGATATGTTGGTGCACATGTCCTTTGAGATCATCCCAATATAATCCCTCCATGATGGTGTGATAAGTCTTAATGAAATCTACATGCAGGGAAAAGAGTGCCTCATATGTTGCATGTAAAATCTCCTCCTTGAGCTTGGAGTCTCTAGTAAAGTAGATCTGATCATGGAAATAAATAACTCCATCAACCACTTTATATCTTCCATGTATCCTTTTACCATCAAGAACCTTACATGTGAAGAGGTTCTTGGAATACTCCACCAATAATTGGGACTCCCAATATGGATCTATACTCCTCAATAATGACAATGTTGTTGAAATTTGAAATGAAGCACATGTCACATCATAGCTCTCCTCTTTGACATGCTCAATGCCAAGGCCACATGTTGGAGTATTTCTTCCCCACTTTTTCAACCTCCTTTTCAACTGATCTTGCCCAAGACAAGATTGAAGTACATGGAGCTGAACCTCCTCTTGGAAGGTATTGCCCATCCAAAACTTCCATAGTTTGGCCAATGCATGAAAGCGTGTCAATAACCTCTTGCCATATTTAGAAATCTTCCTCATGTGTGGAAGTGTCATTTTCTACTCCAAGGCTATGGAGTAGCCCTTTGAAACCATGCTTGTGCCATCACAGATTTTTGAATCATCATCTTTCAGCGCAAATAGCTGAGTGGGAGATGGCAATGTCCATATCAAAAAATTGCTCATCTCTCCTTTTAACCCCTCAAAGGTTCTCTACGCTATGCTAGCTCCTCCCAAGGCTCCTTCCTTAGTGAAGTCTATCAATGATGCACCATGTTGAGAGAACTCTTTGATCATCTTCCAATCAGGAGGTCTCCCTAGTGGAATGCCTCCATGTAATGTAAAATCAAGGCCTAGTGGAGGTTTTATATGTGAGTGGACTGATTTGTCCCTTCCCTTACTACACAAATCATCCTCCTGCTTCTGTGCATAAACCTCCTGAAAAGGATGGGTGTATATTCCCAATCACTTGACGCCGACAATCCTTCTCATCTTCTTCAAACTTCTGCAAAATATCATAGTCTAAGGTATTCTTCTCCAATACAATCAACCCATGCACACCCAATGTCATATTGGTATCAAGAGTCTTAATCACAAAGAAGTGATCTATCATGGTGTATGTCCTCAAAATTGTGGTCAATGATGGAACATACTTCTTCCGCTGCTTAGTCTCACTGCTCATCAATACTGACACATGCTTCTCATGATCTTGAGGTGTGAGATCCTTTGGAACTTCTTGTAATGATACAAGATCTCCTCTATTTGAAGCAGTTTCATCATCTCCAAATGGTGGTGGATCTCCTCCAGTTGTTACAGCGTTGGAGGCTCTTTCCAACTCTTCCTCTTCCTTCTCCTCATCATTGGAGAATACATCATCATTAAGATATCCTTTGGCTTGATCCCCTCTTGAGGAATCCTCATGTCTTCTTCTTTAGAAGAAAGTTCTTGCTGAAGTGAAGCTTTTTCCCTTGTCAAAGAATTTTGAAAATATTTAACCCCCTCAACAATATTCTGAAATGGAGTTGGTTTCATGGATCATTTCTTGGGTTTGTCTAGCTTACCCAAGGGAGTTTCAAAATGTCTTTGATAAAATATTTCACTAATATCCTAGTGAAATTTTCGTAAGTATATATATTTTCATGATTTAATGAAGAAGATTCCTTAAAACCACCTATAAGCCTTACCTTCGAGGTGCAACACTGCTACTCTAATGGCCTCCTCTTCTAAAACTTGATGTAGTTGAAAATGTGTGTCTAGCTTCTTTACCCAAGCCTTGGCTATGCTCTGGGGTGCCCATCAAAAGTAGGTAGAAAGAATCTACCCAAATTGTGTTGCATGCACCCCCTTCTTCTATTGTGGTCACTGGGTCTTCTATTTTCTTTGATTTTACAAAACCCTTGGAAGTTTAGATGCTCCTTGAATCTTCTAAACTGAGATTCATATTCTTGGAGATAGTCACCAAGAGTCTCCTCCTTTTGTGTATCCCTCTCCTCTTCTTCTCTTGCTAAGAATGTAGGCATGGTACCACTTTGTAGATCTGATGGTGTAGCTGAATTCTCACACCCATAATGTGAAAAACTGGAGCTCTCTTCATGTACAAGCCCTCTTGGAGAGTCTCTATGTCTCTCCAACCTCATCTATTTGATGTCTCTATTTATACCCTTCATAGTTTGGAGAACAAGTTTTTAGAACTCCTTTCCTCGTGATAATGGAGTCTTGCCTCCATCTCTTCTGCAAATCTTATCCTTTATATGAGAATCCTATTTAGATGACATAATAGTTGAAGTACACAGGTTGAGCCAAGATTATGCTCTGATACCACTGTAATATCCCAAAATGGAAAAGATGGGAATATAGAACAAAACACTAGAAAAAGCAGTGATAAAGAAACACACAAAATGTAAGTATATTATAAATCCATCATATTAATATTATAATAGCAAAATGTGTATAATATCTTGAGGGAAAAGGCACTCAAGCTAGGAAAAAAAAGCCTCAATAGACCAAGTACATGAAAATAGAAGAACAACTGGTATACAATAGTGCCAGAGGCTAAGACAACATAGTTTTAGTGGATATAAATGATGTTGGAGAATTTCAATACATGGATATGCTATTATATAGCTCAAAAAAATTCGGCGATAGAGATCTAGGATCCCAAGCACCTTTCCAAGACAACCCAGAAAGGGTTTCCGAAAATACACCAAAATGAAAAATGTCAGAATGTAGCCCTAGGGCTAAATAGTAGCTACAACTAAATAAGTGGAAGAAGGTGGCTAAAAGGTTGATCCCAACACTGAATATCTAACCCTCCAATTGAAGCACTGAAACATCCACTGCAAATACTCAATAAAATAATGCAGTCCTTGAGGGAAACTGCACTGTAGGAGTTGGGAATAGTTGGTGTGGTGCCAAAATATGAAATAATGCTAAAGGACCTTCCTTTATAGCCTTTAAATGTAAGGAATGCTTCCTCCACTGAAAAAAAGCTGAAAAAATGGCCCTACAAACCCTCCACTGCTTCTACCTTGCAACACAACACAAATCCGAAAAGAAATTGCCTTGTAGTTGAAGACTGAAGCTTGGCCTAATGCCAGAATGTGGATATGAAGCTCACAATAATCTCTTCTGAGTAGGCACTAAAAGTCCCCCGAGGATGAGTGTGGGATTCCCACTCAGGAACACCCTTGTACTAAATAGCGCGGCATACCCTACTAAACAGAAAAGGCATGCATAGATATGTCACATGACAAATCCAGATCTAAAAATATCAAAGTCAATAATACCAATCCATGTCTTCTAATACTGCCATCCTCTTCCTTTTATTCTTGGTGATCTTCACCACCCTGGGCCCCACTCATTAAAGGAGCTACTCTCATGCATACACTTATCCTAAATGACTGTGATGTCCTCCATTAATCCTCCATTATCTCCACAACAGCGTTGTTCATCGGGTCAACTTTGACCGAGTCCACATGCTCTAGCCCTTCACACATAAGGGTGCTTTATTCAACTAAAAATATGATCCACATTCACATGAGAAGTGGTTTTATTCCTTATAAAAAGATTTATGGATCACCCTACCCACTTATTCAACTATCTAAGTGAAAAAACAAAACATTAATATTCCAATTAGTTGAAAGATAATTTTGGAATATTACAGTTGGATCTATTGAACCACTCCTGCAGCAAATTCCCTGAATTTCTATATATTGGACAAAACTTCACCATTAAATTGCCTCTAACATTGATTGGACCAATTCCTTGATGAAAGGATGGAAGAAGTACTACCTATATGAAAATAAACCAAACCTTACGTGAGAAAGCTAAGAAGATGTCCTTAGGATACAGATGAACGCCATGCATTAATACCAAACATCCTTTCCACAATTTTTCCAACTACCTTTCCACATGTTCACACATATTCCAACCCTCTGGATGATCAAGGGCGATATTAACTTCTTTTTCCGACATATTCTTATGCGATAGGGGTGAAACCATTCACTAGCACCAAAGAGAACCCTACAATTTACCAAACCATTTTCCATGGAATTAAGGTGAAAAAAATATTAAACAGTTCATACTTATCAATTTTTTTTAATCAGAATTCAATTATTAAAACAAGAGTCGATTTTTTTTTTCCTTTGAATTTTCATCAGAGGGAGAGAACAACCTTAAGGCTAATAAGGAGTCACCGATCACTTTGATGTTTTTTATCCAAGGGATAGAGCTATATCCAAGCCTTTCCACATAGCTAAAAATTCAACTTTGTTTTCTGTTTCAACTCCTAATCCCCATGAGTACTTCATTTCGACTTGTTCGTCGAGGAAAAAAACATCCTCCCTCTCCAGGAACCCTTATTATGTTCCGGTTATTAGAAACATGAAACTGTGATTTTTTCACTTTTTATAGGTGAATTTGTTCCCATTTATGTGGGCATATGGACATCATTTTCACACAGAGTATGTCAATTATGGATGTATGACAGAAGACTGTGGAGTGGAAGTCGAGTTTCAACAATCTAGTGTTGCTAGCCACCACAATAAAAACCTAATGTGTGGGACATTAGGTTACGTTGGAAAGGTACAAGAGATCATTCAAGTGGATTTATATTTATTCCAATGTGGTTTTTTTAGGTGCAAGTGGCGAGAAACATTTTGCTATGAACTTGACCTATGAGAAAACCAAAATTATAGAAATACGAAACAATATAGGTGAACACATAAATATCACATGAATTGAGACAAGCTGCAAAATATATGTTATTATTTAGAATCATAATATAGTGTTAAGTTCCCTCTGCGAGGGGGAAACCTCCAATAGATCATAGATCAATTAAAAGTAAACTATATGATTCTTCCATAGATATCTAAGACTATTTATAGCTTTATGACATCCAAAACTCTAACTACTAGTGGTCCCTTTCACACTTTGGGTTAACCAATTTCTTTATTAACTATGGCCTGTTGATAACTAATTGTGGTCTCTTTTCCATAAATTAGGTCAACCACTTACAATTATTATTAATGCGGATAACCACTTACGAGAATTTGACTTAAATAAATAACTATGACTCTGATTAGGCCCCTCGAGCTTATTACATAAATAAAGGTTTTAGGGTTTAACCTTAACATGCCATCCCCCATAAAAATAAGTCTTGTCCTCAAGGCTGAAGGGAAGAAAACATGTTGAATAATAGTGGTTGGTTCCCATGCCACATCTTTTGGAGAGGTGTTTTTCCACTTGATGATGCCTTCCTTGATCGTGCAACCACGAAGATGTCTTTCACGAGTAGCAAGGAAATGTTCAGGGCTAAGCCAAAGTGAAACTTCCTCATCCAATTCTAGCACACTTTTTTGAGATCAAAAAATGTTTCCCACAAATTTCTTGAGGTAGGATACATGGAATATTGGGTGGATTTTTGAAGTATTCAGTAGATCCAGTTTGTAAGTGATTGCTCCAATTTGCTGAAGTACCTGATAAGGCCCATATATTTTTGGTGCTATTTCATGGTATCCTTCGCTTTGAGAGAGTTTTTATTATAAGGTTGGAGTCACAAGAATACCTAGTCACCTATGTGAAAGGACTTATCTGAATGGTGTTGGTCAGCATGTTTCTTCATTCTATTATGAGCTTAATGTAGATTATGTTTGAGTTGAGCGATCATGGTAGCATGGTTTTCCAGGAGTTCATCAACTACCTATACTTTGGAAGACCCGGGAATATAAGAAGATGGTAAAGGTGGGAGTTTTCCATACACTACCTCATATGGCATCACCTTAGTGGCTTCATGATAGTTGGTATTATTTTATGATTTAGCTAAAGGAACCAATGTACCTATTGATGATACTTATCTGAAGTGAAGCACGCCAGATATGTCTCCAAACATTTGTTCACAACTTCTATTTTACCATCAATTTGGGGATGATAAGGCGTAGTTTGGGGATGTTTTACCAAATTTTTCTGGTGAAAGTGAGGTCTCAATCAAAACCAATGGATGTTGGCATGCAATGCAGTTTCAAGATTTTTCCCATGAAAAATTGAGCCACCAATGTTGGGGTAAATGGGTATGTTAGAGCACAAAAATGAGAATATTTGGAAAGTATCTCAACAACCACCATGATCACTAATTTGTTTCTTGAATTTTGGAGACCTGTAATGAAATCCATGCATACATCTGTCCAGACAGAAGCAGGGAGTCGCAAGGGTTGTAAGTTTCATGGTATATTGATGGTTTCCCCTTTATTGCACTGACATACATCACATTTAGCTACAACATTAATAATTTTTGTCTTCATTTCAGTCCCAAAGAAAGAGTAGTGTGCTCATGCAAAAGTATTTTGAAATCCTAAATGTACTGCAACTCTCTCAATATTTGGGTTTTTAGGATGGAGGTTGGGGATAGTACTACTCGATCCTTATGCCGAAGAACTTCATCCTTCTAAGAGTAGTCCTCTAAAGAATTAGTATATGCTCATAATATATTAATGAAATGGGAAAGAGAGGGGTGGGAGAACCATTCATGTCAGGATTATTCAATCCCATCTGGTAAGGGTAGATAAGGAATCCTCAAATTGATGTGACAAGGCATCGACCACTACATTGTCATGCCCATTCCTCTAAATTATCTCATAATCATATCCTAGCATTTTTGTGAGCCATTTATTTTGTTATAGCGACGATAGACGTTGTTGAAGGAAAAAGTTTAGGCTATGATTGTCAGTGGATATTTGGAAATGATGCCCCAATAAGTATGGCACCACGTGTCTACTGTATCAAAGATAACCACTATGTATTTATCATATGTAGATTGACCCAATTGCTTGCCACTAATTTGTTGACTTGTGATATCCAATTGTTGACCTTCCTTCGTTAATACTGCACTAATTCTCGTAGCTCAAGAATCACATTAAATCATAAAAGTTTTTGTAAAGTATTGTATGACCAATACTAGAGTGGAGAACATGGAATATTTGAGAGCCAAGAAGGCCTCCTGAGATGCATTATTCTAAAGAAATGGAATTTTCTTGAGAATAATGCCGAGGGGCCAGACAACACATCCATAATTGTGGACAAATTTGTGACAGTATCCCATGAGACCTAAGAAACCCCTCAAACTCTTAAAGGTTTTTTGTTGGGGACAATATTACAGTGCCTGAATCTTTTTCGGGTCAACCCTCACTCCTTCATCGCCCATAGTGTGTCCCAAATACTCTAATTATTCCATGCCAAAGTTTTGATGGTCCAAAATGACCTCATCAACATGTGAGAGAGACCACCTAGTTAGAGTCATAAATAAGACTCCTATCCATTTATGTAATGGATCTAACTCGTTTAATTGGGTCCAATTACTCTTTCTCTCTTTCTTCTATATTATAATATGTAAATTACTTTCCAATAGAAAGAGAGAAATAATATATTCTCTCTTGTTGTGCACATGCAAGGAATTCAATCCCTAACCTAACTTTCTGGCTCAGCCAAGCCACAACTAAGGTCAGCCCTTCTGTGAGGGGACTTCTAGAATGCAATAATTAAAACTAAATGCATATCTACTCTAAAATCAAGGGAGTAAAAACCTCATAAGATATATATTCTCGTAATAAATTAATGAGATGGGAAAGAGAGGGTAGATAAGGAATATTCAATCCCATCGTAGAGAACCATTCGTGTCAGGATTATTCAATCCCATCTAGTAAGGGTAGATAAGGAATCCTCAAATTGATGTGACAAGGGATCAACCACTACATTGTCATACCAATTC
This sequence comes from Pinus albicaulis, assembly GCA_034641835.2. Taxonomy (NCBI): domain Eukaryota; kingdom Viridiplantae; phylum Streptophyta; class Pinopsida; order Pinales; family Pinaceae; genus Pinus; species Pinus albicaulis. Next base: position 934,943,756 of record CM076570.1, on the reverse strand, counting down.
TTGTAAATTATCTCATAATCATATCCTAGAATTTTTGTGAGCCATTTATTTTGTTATAGAGATGATAGACGCTGCTGAAGGGATTGGTATCTCGTATTAAGACACAACCCTAGATCAAAACATATTTTTTAGAACAAAAATTTAATCATGTCAATCGAGGAAGATAATAAGGGTGATGCCAATGGAGAGTGATATGTACTTGTTTTATTTCATCATTTATATAATGTTTTAGGTTTTTGTTTTCATTATTTAGAATTAGAATTAAAAATGAATCAATTAATTAATTGGAATGAATTAAAAAATTAACTATCAAAATAAATAAAAAAGTTCACATATTTTCAATAGTAATTAAATCATCTTTTGATGACATATTTCCCAGTAAATAGTTACTTAGCAATCCTATTTAAATTCTTGAGAAAAGATAAATTAATAACATATGTATGTGACTATGAATTAGATAGCTAATAAAAAAGAAACTTGTCCTCAATCAAACATGAATGCACAATATGAAAAAAATTTACATATATCCACCATTACATTAATGAGATTTTTAATTAAATAAAAGTAATCAAATTACAAACTAATGAAACTTAGTCTCTTTCTTTGTTCCTTGGACCGATCTCCAACAGTCTATCACAAAACATAAACTCTACCACTAAATCAAAGAGCTACAATAGTGCAAATTCTACTCCCAATACAAAGTCTAGATTTGAAACAAAAATCCCATTAACCGAGATCTGATATTTCCTCTCACGTACAACTATAATATCTTAATACAATAGTTATTTTAGAGCCTCTAGTTTCAGAGAAGAGGAACCCCTTGTCAATTCTACAAAATCCATATTTATAATCACAAAAGGAAATTAAAATGAGATAGTTGTTGGGGAATAAATTTGCTCCAACAAACTTTAATTGGCAAAAATTATTATTTCTCCCTTTCTCATGCAATTCCATTTCTCCAAGTACCATTTTCCTCATCTCCACAACTTCTCGCATACCAAAAACTACAGAAAATTTAGAAATTAAAACAAATTTGGTTTACAGAATAGAAATCAGAGCACTTCTCAACAATTTGTTATATTAAAATACAATAAAAAATCATGATATGATTGCTTCAAATATATTTTTCCAAACCCAAAGAATTTTTCCAAATCAAAATTTGGAGAAACTAATTGTTTTTGAAAATTCACCACTTTATATTCTTATGAATTTTTGGGTCATTAAATGATCGAATATGCTAAAATTATCTTTTTCATATTATTTTCTTCAGTCTTAGATTTCCAATGAATTATTACGAGCTTGATTTGGCTAGGTAAATCTTGAGATATTCTTCTCCGAAGTTGAAGTGCCAAAATTATCAGAATTCTGGAAAAATGTTTGCGTGCGTCAAAATTAGAAAATTTTAATTAAAAAATCTAGTCCTAGATAATTTAATATATAATTAATAATTAACTAAAAACCTGATTAATTACAATTATTTCATTAATTAACATTAATATAATTAGAGTTATAAAATTAACTAATTATATAGAAATTAATTACAAATTAATTTAAATATAGATTAATTAAAAATTAAATTATTGAATTAAATATTATATTACAATTAAAATTATAAAAATTAAATTAATAAAATAATAAAAAATTTAAGAACTTAAATTAAAACAATTTAATTAAATATTACAAAACAACCTAGTAAAATGTGTCATAGGACTAGCAACTATTTGCTCCAATGCCATGGGCCATATTATGGTGTGAAGGAGGAGAGGAGGGCCACATAGAGTGGGTTCCTCCCTTCTATGTATAAACTACAACCAGTCGATACTAAAAGTATCGACATTAAAAAAAAACTACAACCACTTGATACTAAAAGTCCTCACATTAAAAAAACCTACAACCACTTGTAATTTTGGGATTTGAAATCCTCTTCATTTTTTAAAATTGATATTCGGAATAGTATTTGGAGATCCCGAAAACAGATAATTTTAATTGTTCTCCAATTTGGTTGCGGTGATTTTGTAGCACTGTAATAAAAAATGAATTAATTATTCAAAATTAATTAAAAATCATATTTACAGATAATAAATACTTAATTCATTAAAAATAAAATAATATATATTTTTACACTTTTTGGCCCTAACGGTCAAAACTATTGAACTTCGAATAAGTACTATTTCCAAACCGTGCATCCAAATGAGATGAAACGAGAGACGATGAAAATATAGCAAAAAAATCGAACAAAATGAAGCAATCAGAGTAGATATCCAAAGAAAATAAAAATATCGTGAAATTGTTGGACACTTAACCAAATGAAAAATATTAAAAGGCGATTTAGCCAAAATTTAGGAAAACGGTCCCCATTATTATTATGAAATAATAAGTTAGAAATGAGGGTGTTGTTATTTCACCACAACAGTTCTGACACATGGGAAAGAACCAATTATCTCTGGTTAAAATATGATGAAATTTAGTTTACGCAAAGGTTAAAAGTAAGGAATTCTATTAAGTTGTTTACCAATAAAAAATTTCACATGGATTCCACATTAATGAATAAAGCAATATAGATTAAAAAGGATTAGTACTCAAAGCAGACTGAGTCTAACATTATGAATCTGAATTTTGGGGAATATTTTGTTTTAAGGTTGCCTCGATGAGAAATAGAGGAAGGTATAGGTAGGAGATTTTAGACAAAGCATATATCCGTCGATATGAATCTTCTATCACATTGTCCTTCATGTCATACAATCACGTCCACGCTTCCAGTGAGCATGCATAGCCCTGACGGGTTTTCTTGTATTTCCCATGGTTCCCCTTTTGATCACCCTTTTGATAAGCACATTTGTGATCTATGTTTATGATGTACCTGAGTGAAGGAGGTGGGATGGTAAAAGAGACTTAAGAAAATTCATAAAATGTTTCCATAATGTTGACTCCATGTAGTTCCCTGCAATTATTCATTCATAGGCATTTCATTGAAGTGGATGGATGGGAGAGATCCATTGAGTTAAAATCAAGTTCATTTCTTTACTTGAAAAGGTGAACTATATGACTTAGGAGGGATGCGTCTTATTCTTTCACATGTCTGCCTACCAATGTTGGGTGGTAAAAAATCCTTCCAAATAATTTTTGGTAGTATAAAAAAAACCAATCCATAACCAAAAAAAAGAAGTAAAAAGGAATCTAAGTTGAGGCTAAATAAATCAAAAAACTCTAAAACGTAAAATAAAGAAAAGAAAAATGGAAGAAAATACCAAATTAACTTGAATAATAAGAGCTATAAAAATGTCTCAACAAAGAGTAAAATAAGAAAACCATGAGTATTTGTCTTATATTGATATTTTAGTAAATTCTATCTTGCAGAGTTATAATCAATTAGGCTCTCAACCATAAGGTTAATAATAGTCATGAAGTAAAATGAAGACAAAATTGAAGTTTCTTTCCTTTGGAAACTTTCTTGTTTCAAAGCAAGTCCCGCATAAAAGTATCTTAACAATTTATTGAGAAAAGGATCATTAAGAAACAAATTGAAGGTTAAAAGACTCCCCAATTTATCTGACTTGATAGGGATAGTTATTGGTTGTCCAATAACTCAAAAGAAAACAACAAGGAGAATGATTGCCAAATCTGAGCTGGTATGGGTGTGAAACAATTCTTAAAGACATGCAAAATAGAGGTTTATATCGATGAAAGAAAAATGGAACAAAAATGTAAAGAAATGGAAAAGGATTAAAGTGGGAATATTGAACTTGTAATTGAATAATTTCATTAAAATCCTACATGAGAGATATCAATTTTCTCCAACAAATGGTAACCTCTTATTTTAATTGGAATTTAAATTATGAAGAAGTGGTATTTTATGAACTTTTCATTTGCCTAAAATCATTACTTATTAAATCTAAATTAAAGTGAGCAGTAAAGCTAGGATAAATAATGACTCATGTTCAAGTAATCGAAAGTGAAAAAAAATCCATAGGAAAAGAAAATGAAGATGTGTTTCTTTATGAATTGCTACAACAATTGTTCTCTTTGTTTTTTATATTTCATATCTAACCCAAATTTTATATATAATTTCAAAAATCATGAACAAGACCCAACGTACATAGAGCTTATGTTGATATCAGGGGGGGCTTGAATTTTTTTTTGATAAGAGTGGAGTGATATATCAAAAGTAAGAGGACCACTAGAGAATTTAAACATAAATTGATATGATCAAATTACCTTCACGTGTTCAAAATTTTCTTACCAGCTAGTTGCATTATCATAGTGTCTGGTCAAAAGTGACTTGAAAAGGAAACTAGGATTCAGGAAAAAAAAATGATTGGGATGATGATATTAACACCAAATATTAAGATAAATAATAGAATGTAAGAAAGCCAAAAATGATGGACTTCTCATTAACCAGGAGATTTCTAGGAAGAGTAAAATATGCCCAACTATACATGTGAGGATATATGTCCAATGAAGACACAATGATAAGATCCATTTGCACACACCATGATGAATAGATATACAAAAAGTCACAAAGTCATCTTGAGAAATGAATGCTTGGGGTTTGATGAAATTGTAATTTAAGATGCATCCAAGTTCTCGAATACCTGAGTAACATGAAAGTCAACCTGAAGATACAAAGATAATCAAAGAGGAATCCGTGTGAACATAGTGATGGGTAAGATTGTCAAATAATGGGTGAATTTACAAAAGGAAAATAACATTACATTACTATGATATCTCACTATTTTTATAAATTAAGAGGCTGATTATAGAGGTAAATGAAAATATTGGAAGAGAATTTATGTATTATATGTAAAATAAAATTTCGAGAAAAGGAGTCTGGGATATGAGTGAGGGAAATGTATTAGAAACCATTTTTTAAATAAAATCATTATACGAGACTTAGAGATCATGAGATCCAAGCGAAGACAATAAAGTGGGGATCATTTTCCTAATTAAGCATAGTGGGAATGACAATCGAGTAAAAGGCAGGGTGGATCGCGGGCTAGAAATCTCAGAATGTATTTAAAAATGATTCTGATAAAATGTGTTTGCAAGGTTATGAGGTATTCAATTCCTGGATAATAAATTTTAGAGCATATTCTAAAATACTTTCGATATAATATGAACCCAAGAGTCCGATAAGCCATAAAGTATGAAGTCTCAAGGAAAATAATCTTGGAAGAATTATTTTTAAAAATGAGATGAGAAGCACAAGTTCGAGATTCTGAGATTTGTAAGAGACTTCGGAATCATCTCAGAAAAAGGAAATGTGACTGAAGGGGATGTATTATAACTGAGTGTAGTGAAAAGGAATAACCCAACTTAAAACTGTGATATTTAGAACAGGAAAAGGTGGTATCATGGAAAATAGTATGTCCTACAATATTTTGAAATTTTCCTTTTCTTGTAACAAATATGAAAAATAAAGAGTCTAACATTCTATTTCAATTGCATTAATGATTATTGGTTGATCTCGTGAATTTTTGAAGCAATGAATTATGAATAGAAGCAACCATATAAAATACTGAGATTCTGATGAAAAATCAAATACTTCCCTGAACATGATGCAGATTGGGAAACACTAACTGCTCACTTTATTATAAATTTAAGTGCATTTTCCTTTAAAAATAAAGTCTCCAAATCAAGATAATGAATACCTAATAAAATAAGTTAAAAAAAAAAAAACTAATGAAAAGAGAAAGTAATAGAAAATGAAGATGAACATGCGTATGCATACCTAGAAGAGTCTTATGATAGATTTACCTTATAGATCTCAAAATTCTCCCATGTATTATCTCTGATTTTTCATATGTTCAAAATCATATACTTATTCAATTTAAATAAACTACTAAGTAATGAGCTATTAATTTATATCCACTTCATATTGACAGACAAGAGTGGTGGAAGATCAAGAGAGGTAAAGTAAATCACTTAGCACCCCTTGAGAAAACATTATTTCAAAGGTGCCTAGCTATAATGAAGGGAGATAGACAAGTGCGCCATAAGCATGAATATGATCTACAACTCTTAGATAGTAAATATGCTCTAAACCACTCTTTACCAAAAGTGAAGTGAGTATTGAGGTAAATGTTTGGGCTTCATTACACGTTTATTAAAAATCAGCAATATTGAAATAAATAAGAACATGAAAGAGAAATATAGTTGAACTAATTCTATTCCCAATGCAAATGACTAAGAAATTATATGACTAAGTATACTCATACTTCTAGTGAAGCCACTCTACGAGTTTTATCTATACACTAATGAAAACATAAAAGATAAGAAAAAAAAACTGCAGCTAAATTATTAAAAGGAAAACTCAACCAACTATTTACATCAAAATTTGGAAAAACAAATCTAATTAGAAAATTCATACCTTAAAATTATTCCAACCATATGCCTACATGATCATAAAAAGCAGCGTGTATTTCAGTGAATGATTGTGAAAAGTTTAAAGGAATAGGACGTATGTGTTTAGGCTTGAATGATATATTTTCAAATATTGAAGCTTGGTGAAAATTGGAAAGGTCAAAATTTTTCTTGAGAACAGAAACTTCTAGATACTTTCCAAATGAATCAATAAAGTATGGATGAACATTTAGAATATTCCTAGAATCGTTCCATTGCTGACCAAAATGTAGTGATGCACTCTCAAGTGTTATAATTTGTGATAAAATCATTTGAAAATAATACATGAACTCGCAAAACATTAATAAATAAAATTTAAATATAAGAAGTAGCTGATGTTCATCCTTGAAATTATGGAATTTATTTTTATACAATCTTATTAATGCATTTGATGTGTGTATAGAGTTTGAATGCTCAAAGTCCCAGTAGAATATGCTCGGAAATTTAGAAATTCAATTTGAAAGGAAAAAAACTCGAATTGGGGAAAATAAAATAAAGAAAATTATAATTTACATTCATGTTACAAATAATGGTACAACAAAGCTGTGATTCATTTGCAAATATTTCCTTTCCACAAGTGTCAATAGAAATTATGAAGTCAATATCATCGTTCGCATTCGCTTGCAGAGATGAGAGAATCTCATGTTTATGATTTAAAAAGGTTGTTTCATGTTCATATGAATCATAAATTGGAATGGATTCATGAATAATGAAATCATTAGGATGAATTTTAGAATGAGAATAGATCAAAATTATTTGATTAGGGTTCTTTTGACCTTCAAAAATAGATTTTCTTAAGGAATTGGAAAAATGGGAGTGATACAAAACCATTTCTAAAGAGAAAAGAGGCTCAACATTTTGAGTCTTTACTTCTTCATTATAAATGACTTCATTAGTGTTCTTTTCCTTTGAATAAAATAAATAAAAAAGAGAGAGATAATTAAATGCCAGATAAGGAGAATCTCTAGGATCATTGTAAATATTGTTGATAAATTTTCTCTACCAATATATGAAGTAAACAACAATTCATCATTAATGACAACTCCTATGTTTTCTAAAATTAAATTTGTGTTCAAAGGGACTGTTTTTTTAATGAATTATATTGTTGTTGCTAAAGATATCATGATAGAGTGAAAAATAAGAAGTTGCCGATATATACCTGAATGTTCCTCTATGTATAGATTATTACTAATTTTCCAAAATAGACTCTTCCACAATTTTTCAATTACATAATTCAGATTGCTAATCAATGTATTGAAAAAAATCAAATTTACCATATGTTTAACTATTCTGCAAATTATTGGTAGAATTCTCCTTAACTTGAGATTTATTACCAGCAAAAGAAGATTCTAAATTATTTGCAACAATTTGTATAATTCTTCCATTATTTAGCTTATTTTCTTGTTTTTGATTTGATTATTGTTGAATTACTTGATGTCGATTGTTGCTAATGTATTCTACACCTAGTTGATTTTCTATTTCATCAGATATAACAACATTATTTAAATTCATAACATATCGGAAATGAACATCATTTAGTTAAGCAACAACAACACTTTCTGATTGAGATTGATGATCAATATTTGCAATTTCAATCTATGGGGAATCAACATTTTCATTTTGAGAAATTGAATATTTACTAACAATGGACACACATTCGGGTTCTTCATAATTATAATAGGACAAAAACAATAAATTTCATAACCATCCAATTAATTATAATTTAGGAGGAAAATATTTGGACCTAAATTGGATTAAATTTAATTTAAATCTAATATAAAAGATACAGAAAGTCTCACCTTTCATCCTACGTATTTCTTCTAACTGATCACCCACCTTTTCGTAATCATATTCCTGAAATGGGTGGAGAAAAATATTTGAAAACTCATCCCATTTATGTAGAGAGGCAACTGGAAGAGCTCAACACTAAAATTTGGTTTTTCTAGTCAAAGTAAGAGTGAATATCTTGCAAATAATATCTTCATCAATATTAAATTGTTTAAAACTTAAAATAAAATGAAGGCGATGATTAGAAGCATATGATGTATGATTATACTTTAACTTAGATAGGGTCTGAACTGAATTTATTAGAGTATATTTTGGATGAGATCCAATAAATAAACTCCAGGAGGTATTTCAATTGGATCCATATTAATAAGATAAAATATTTAAGCAGAAAATGTTCCAAGAAACAATTTATTGTGGCGCTTCTTCTATCTCCAAAAATGTTGATGGTCCAAAATGACCTCATCAACATCTGAGAAAGACCATCCAATCACAATCCTAAATAAGACTCCTATCCATTTCTATAATGGATAGAACTGGTTCAATTAGCTCAAGTGACCCTCTCTCTCTTTTTTCTAGCTTATAGCATGTCAATTACTTTCCAATAGAAAGATATAAATCATATCTACCCTCTTGTTGTGCACATGCAAGTAAGAAAATCCTTAAGTTAAATTTCTGTCTCAACCAAGAAACAAATAAGGTATACCCGTGTGTGAGGGGACTTCTAGAATGCAATAATTAAAACAAAATGCTGATCTATTCTAATATGCATGGCGTAAAAAAAAATTATAAATCTATCTCGATTAACAAGATATAGATCTATCCCAAGAGAGAGCTGAAAAACTAAATAATTGGGGATTTTAGCATGACTTCTTTATGATGAATATATGTCTAACGAAATAGTTCTACTAGTGAATATTATAATTACAAAAAATATGTTATTCTTGAAGATCAACTAAAATTGAATAATTGACTATCAAAACCAAGAAAAAGTTCACATAATTTAAATTGTAATTAAATCGTCTTTTGATGACAGATTTCTATGTAAATAGTTACTTAGAAATATGATTTAAATATTTGAGAAAAGAGAAATTAATAACAAATCTATGAGACTATGAATTAGATAGAAAATACAAAATAAATTTGTCCTCACATGCAACATGAACGCACAATATGAGAAAAATTTACATAGATCCACCATTACATAAATAAAATTTTCAATTAAATAAAAGTACTCAAATTAAAAACTAATGAAACCTAGTCTCTTGCTTTGTTCCTTGGACTGATCTCCAATGGTCTATCATAGATCATAAACTTTGCCACTAAAAGAAAGAGATACAATAGTGAAAACTCTACCCCTAATAAAAAGTATAGATTTGAAAGAAAAATCCCATTAACCGAGATGTGAGATTTCCTCTCACCTACAACTATATTCTTTTAATACAATAGTTCTTTCAGAGCCTCTAGTTGCAGATAAGAGGAACCCCTTGTCAATTCTAAAAAACCATAGTTATAATTACAAAAGAAAATTAAAATGAGAGAGTTGTTGGAGAATAAATTTGGCCCAAAAAAATTTAATTGCCAAAATTTCTTCTTGCTCTCTTGTTGGTGCAATTCCATAGCTCCAAGTCTTATCTTCCTCATTTCCCCAACTGCTATCGTGCTAGAAAATAATGAAAATTCAGAAATTAAAATAAATTTGGTGTACAAAATAGAAATCAAACCACTTCTCAACAAATTGTTAAATTAAAACCCAAATAAATTCTCATGCTAAGATTCATTCAAATAGATCATATTAGCCTTTCAGTATTGTTGGGAATGAATTATTGACAGTAGTTTTCCAAAGCTAATGAAATTTTCCCAAATCAAAATTTGGAGAAAGTAACTATTGTTGCAAATTCGTAACTTTGCCTTTTGCTCAATTTTTGGGTCACTAAATAATTGAATATGATAAAATTATATTTCCCCCATTATTTTCCCGAGCCTTATATTTCCAACGAGCTATTTGGAGCTTCATTTGGCTAAGTAAATCTTTATATATGCCTCTTCGAAGTTGAAGTGCCAAAATTATCAGAATTATGGAAAAATGTCTGCCTTGGTGAAAATTAGGAAATTTTAATTAAAAAACTCTAATCCTAGTTAATTTAATTAATAATTGTTGATTGACATATATGTGATTAATAGAAACTATTTCATTAATTAAAAATAATTTAATTATAGTTATAAAATTAATTAATTATGTACAAATTAATTACAAATTTAAATCAATTACAAATTAATTTAATTGCACATTAATGAAAAATTACATTATTAATTAGATATTATATTACTATTAGAAAATATAAAAAATATTTAATTAGAATAATTAAAATAATTAAAAATATAAAAAATTTAGATTAAAACAATTTACTTAAATATTACAAAACAACCTAGTAAAGTGTGTCGAGGGCCTAGTGGCTAATGGCTCTAATGCTATGGGCCATAAAAGTCCTGAAATCATATATGGGATGAGGCTTTATATGTATGTTAAATGGGAGGCTTTTAAAATATATGAAGTGGGACGAGGTATTTCAGACGACGCATTTCAGAGAACCTTATTAATTGATGTTACGATTTTGAATTGTTCCGAGGTTTCGAAAAAACACATGCCGAGATGAATAATGGGCCCATGACAGATTATGTTCCATCGGAGGTATATCATTGCAGGTTTAATTGAAATTAAGTTACGATATGAGTTGGCTCTGAATTTTTGATGGACTGAGGGAGATGTATTGTTAGGACTACGAGTTGGGGAGTCATGTGAAGGGGTTGTAGCGGGCATGCCCATGTGTGACAGGTACTTTTATTGACCAACTCAGGTTGAGCGCGTGAATTGGACCAGTGTTTGGTGGTGCGGCGATGGGCACAGGCATAGTGGGCGCCCACCCTTGGTAATGAGCAAGCGAGTCATGTTGACAAGCACACGATTTGTGGTAGTGTGCACAATGGACGGGCGAGTCATGGTGACTAGGATATTGAGTTGTGCACGGTGAGCACATTGGGCGAGCGTGTGCCGAGTGACCAGAGTCGGGAAAGTAGGACTCTTGGGAAAAAACACCTCCATAGATGACATATGGAGATCGGTGGGCGAGAACACCCCTATAGCGGGCATGTGGAGGCCAGTGACTGACCTTTGGGCCGAGTCGTATGGCTGGGTGGCACGAGCTGACCCAAGCGACCAACTGATGGGAACATGCGATAAACATATTATGGTTAGGCCGATGCATTGGCAGCATGAAAGCCGATGTGCAAAGGGATGTTGAGCCAACCATGGAGGAAGGAAAATGGACATGATGGTTGGGTGGAATTAGGACTGCCCAACCCATATATAACCGTGAAGGATGAGCGTTCAAAGGCATCATCCAAGAAGAAATGAATATAAAACATTCGGGCTAAAGAATTGGGAAAACAACCAACCAAGGAAGAAATACGAATGAGCTGGACGCATGCGAAATTGCAGGAACATAATGGCTGAAGTTTTTTGCAGCAAGTTTGGGGTTTCCTTGAGCTTACAAACCAACAGGCAGAAGAATTTGGGGGAGTCAAGTTCTATTTCACGATGCACATCGCATGTAGATGTACGAAAAGGAATTAGTGCAGGTCAGGTCAAGAAGTATTGTGTATTGGTCAAGGCACTACACTAACCATTGACCTGCGACATTACCACATGGAAGAATGCATATTTGTGTGACCCGAGTGGCCCGAGGCCGCTACGACGAACTTGCGGTCAGGGTTAACATGGTTGGTGGTTCGGCATAGTGTTGAATGATATGAACAGTTGGGAAGAAGGGTGTGAAACCTAACACGATCACGTTAGTAGCGTGCAGAACGATACCAACCTGAACACAGAGTTGGGAAGCATGCAAAAGATGTCACAAGGTGACTTCTGGCAATGAATGTTGGCACGACGAGATATGAAGGTGTTAAGGACAAGTTGTCATCTCCATAACATCTAGAATTTTATTTTTATAATATTGAAATATGTTTATTATATTTATTGGGAATAATTTACGGGATCTACCCCTCCCAAGTATGTATGGGCTTACTTGTGTGATGATGAATGTTTAATTGAAAGATTTATGTTATTTCCACTGCATTGATAAAGAACACTTGAAGATAATATTCACTAAGTGTTGTAGTAGGAATATTCCATATACTTTAGTATTGGTGAAAGGAAAAGTATAGTGGTTTCGCACCCGCTATAAGTGGTTGAAAGAGTACCACAAGTATAGGGCCGTGACAGGTGGTATCAAAGCTCGATTGAACGCGTGTTGAGCTTTGTTGAAGTATTGAAGATTCAAGCTCAGAGGTACAACAAATAGGGTTGTAGTTGGGACTGAAGCTTTGAAAAATTTTCGAGGGACATGTTACATGTTCAAAGTTGAACGAGATAGTCTATGGTCTTAACATGATCAAAGGAAAAACAGATGGCAGACAATGTGCAAGATCCTCAGGTGACAAGTGACACTGACACTAATCCCGAAACAATGTTCATGGAAAAAGTGTTGGATCGTATGGATGAAATTTATTCAAAGATGAATGTGTTGGAATCTGAGAATGAAGTACATAGAGATAAGTTTGTCAAGCTTGAAGTAGCTCACGAAGGACTGAAGGTACGATATGAGTACATCGAGTGGCCGTATGGGAAAACAATTAAAGATGGAAATGAATTTTAATCAACAAAGGATCGTGACATGGACGATATTTCTAAGCTGCAGAAAATTCTAAATGAGACTTTGAACGAGATTTCAATATTGAAGAATCCTATTGGGCATGGAACTGTTGGAGAAATTTCTCATGTGAAAGTTAATGAACCCAATTCTAATGATGAGATGAGGAGTGAAAATACACTTAGTAACTTGGTATGGGATATGGTGAACTATTTGGAACATTTGGAAATTCCTAATGAAGATTCCAAACTGAAGGTAAATGCTCATTTCCTCATGAAAGATGCCAAGATGTGGTGGAGAAGGAAGGCTAACCAGATTTCTCATGGTCAAGCCAATGATATCACTACATTGGAAGAAATTAAGGAATATTTGCAGATCCATTTTAGCCCACAAGATGAGACTTGGGATGCGATAATGAAGATTAAGTATGTTAATAAAAGAGGGATTCTTCAGAAGCATCAACGAGATTTATAAAGCACGATCTTGAAACTACGTAATATGGCAGAGAAAGACAAGATTTTCAACTTTGTTATTGGGTTGAAACCTTGGGCACACAATGAGGTGAAGAGGAAAAATATTAAGAATCTGGAAGAGGAAATTTTTGTGGTTGATAGGCTGATAGAAAATTATACGAATAGACTCATTATAAGAAAAATAATTCTAATAAACCAAAATAGAACACTACAAAAGAGGAGCATTTGAGATCGAGTGGCAAGCCGAAATCGAAAAAACCACTGATTTTTTGGTTGTGAAGAGATTATCACATGGTGAATAATTGTACTTCAACACCGACAGTGACTATGAAAGCACAATCTGATGTGAAGAAGAAGAAGGAGGAACCAACGGTTGGGATGATGCAGGTATTGGGAGGTGCAGTAGCTGTAGAAATTATCCCTAGGCACGATCCTGAAAGGAATAAACTGGAGTATGTGGATATGAATATTGGGCAGGGAACACTACTTATAATGGTGGACAGTGGTGGAAATCACAACTTCATTAGGGAAGAAGCTTCAAGGAAACTTGGATCAAAGTTCAAACCAATCCAATCTTGGATGAAAGCAGTGAATTCTCCTCTGGATCATGTTATTGGTATGATTGAGAATGTGAAGGTACGGATAGGGGAGTGGCATGGGAATGTCAACTTCCTGTTTGTACGGATTGATGATTATGAAGTTGTGTTGGGGATTGAGTTTATGAAACAATATGAGGATATGATGGTACCACATATAAATAAGTTTTATATTAATGAAGGATGGGAGGATGACCCTATAGGCATTCCTATTGTGGCAACTATGAAAGCTCGATATAAATTGACGATGATGAATGTGGAATACATTAAGTGGGCTGGAGAATTCCATGAGAGGTTTTTTGTTGCAAAGACAAAACTCATAGAGCAAGCATAGGTTATGAGAAAATTGTCTGATAGTATCCTAGACTTGATATGTAGGCTAGAGGCAGTGGAAGGAAGGAAATATTTAGAACCAAACATTCAGGGAGAAATCCGGGAATAGTACATGAAAATATCGGAAGAGGAAGATCCATATAGGTGGATTGTGTTATTAGAGAAGGATGATGGAGAGCCCTTAGCCTCCACATAATCCCCTTATTCTTAGACTAACATGGGGATGAGGCTCATTGTCTTCTTCTCATGGTAGTGTGTCCTCTTGACATGATGAGTAGGTTGTGGGGGGAGATGGACACAATTGACAACAAGATGCTTTGGTAGTCTTCATGATGTACGAGGCATACATTCTTTTAGAGGCAATGTTATATTTGGATTAGCTACCCAACTGATCACCATCACAGGGGGATCCAGCATATGATATTCTTGAAAATTTACTACATATTTGGAGCATGGAGAAGGTCATAGGTGGAGCTATTTGGGTGTTGACATGATATTTTGAGCCTTTTAGAGGTGCATATGAGATATGGCAGATTTGGTGGCATGGGCATGTTCATGTTGGAGCCAATGACAATTTTCTATGATATGATGGTGTTTTCAGGGACGCAAACATTTTTAGAGTGGTGGAGGATGTCAAGACTCCAAGTGAGGAAGTCATGCGACTAAGTTGTAGCAAGAGCGCCCATGCGTGACATGCACCCCTATTGACCAAATTGGGTTGAGCACGTGACTTAGATCAAAACTCAATGGTGCAGCGACAAGCGTACACATAGCTGGTGCACCATATTAGCGGGCATCCACCCTTGGTGATGAGCAGACGAGTTCTGTTTCCAAGTGAGCGAGTTGTGGTATCATACACGGTGGATGAGTGAGTCGTGCTGACTAGGCAGTCGAGCCATGTATTGTGATTGCGTTGGACGAGGGTGTGTCGGGCGACTTGAGTCATGAAAGTTAGGCGCCCAGGCGAGCACACCTCCATAGCAGGCATGTGGAGATCGAGAGGCAAGCACCCCCATAGTGGGCATGTGGAATCCGACAGGATACTTTCATGTGGAGTCGTCTGGATGGGTGGCATGAGCCGACCCAAGCAACCAAGCAATGTGAACATGTGATATACATATGACGGTCAGGTTGCCACATTGAGCATGCAGGCTAACGTGCAAGGGGATGTTGAGCTGAACATGGAGGAAGGATAATGGACACGATGATTGCGTGGAGTTGTGACCACCCAACCCATATATATAACTATGAAGGATGAGCATTCAAATGAATCATCCAAGAATCAATGAATAAAACACATTTAAGCTTAAGCATTGTGTGAAAAATGAATTGAGGGAGAGAGTCGAACAAGATCGGCACAGGAAGAATTGTAGGAACGCAAAGGCTGAATTTTGCTGCAACAAGTTTAGGGTTTCCTCAAGCAAATAGACCAATGGGCGGAAGGATTTCGGGTGGGTCAGGTTCTGATGCACGATGCGCAGTGTGTGTAGACCCGCGAACAAGAATTCATTTAGGTCGAGTTAAGAAGTAGCACATATTGGTGAGGGTGTCACACGACCCAAAAACATGTGACATGACCATCGGAAAGAGCACACATTTGTGTTACCCGGGCAACCCGAGGCCACTATGGCAGACTTGCGAGAGGGGTTAGCATAGTTGGTGGTTCGGTGGAGTGCTAAACGGTATGAACAATTAGGAATAAGGGCATACAACATAACACAGTCAAGTCGCTAGTGTGCATAAGGGTCATGACCCAAACGCACAGTTTGGCAGTGTGCATAAAACGTTACAAGGTGACTCGTGGTAGTGAAATTTGGCACGGTGAGTTGTGAATGTGTGCAGGTCATGTTGTCGAATGCATAGCATGTAAGATTTTATTTTTATTATACTGAGATTGTTTATTATATTTATTTTGTAGACTTTATGGAAATTTCCCCTCCCAAGTATGTATGGGCGTACTTGTGTGATGATGAATTTTTAATTGAAAGGTTTATGTTATTTCCTATGCATTTGTAAATAGCACTTGAAGATAATATTGACTAAGTGTTGTAGTAGGCGTATTCCATATACTTTACTGTTGGTGAAAAAAAAAAGTATAGTGGTTCTGCACCTGCTATAAGTGGTTGAAAGAGTACCCCAAGTATAGGGACATGACTGGTATGGTGTGAAGAAGGAGAGGAGGGCCATGTGGAGTGGGACCCTCCCTCCTATCTATAAACTGCAACCACTTTACACTAAAAGTCCCAACATTAAAAAAAAACTGCAACAAGTTGATGCTAAAAGTACCGACATTAAAAAAAACTATTGTCACTTGTAATTTTAGGATTTTGAATCCTCGTAATTTTTTGAAATTGAGATTTGGAATAGACTTCTAAGATCCCGAAAACACATAATTTTAATTGTAATACAATTTGGCTACGAATATTTCATAGGAGCGTAAGAAAAAATGAATTAATTATTAAAAATTAATGAAAAATAATATGTTTCGAAACATCGACCTAATCCTAATGATGTGATTTTTTCGAAAGTAATTTTATCTAAATTAATAACTAATTAATTAATTAAAAATAAAATAATATATATTTTGTACATTTTTTAGCCCTCACGATCACAATTACCGAATCCATGCAACTAAATGAGATGAAATGAGATTCGATTAAAATCTAGCAAAAAATAAAACGCAATGAAGCAATCATAATATAAATTCAAAGAAAATGAAAATCTCTCCAAATTGTTGGACACCTAACTAAATGAAAAAATTTTAAAGGCGATTTAGTCAAAATTTACGAAAAAGTGTCCCCATTATTATTATGAAATAATAAGTTAGAAATCGGGGTGTTGTGATTTCACCACAAGAATACCAACACATGGGGAAGAACTAGTTATCTTTGGTTAAAATATGATGAAATTCAATTTACCCAAAGGTTAAAAGTAAGGAATTATACTAAGCCATCAAACATTAAAACATTTCGCATGGGTTCCACATTAGTGAATTAAGTAATATAGGTTCCAAAACACAAGTACCCAAAGAAGATTGAGTCTAACTTTATGAATATGAATTTTGGGGAATATTTTATTTTTATATTACCTCGATGAGAAATAGAAGAAGGTATAAATACAAGTTTTTAGATAAAGCTTATATCCATCGATATGAAGGGTCTTTGACCTTGCTTCACTACCAGAGAGCCTGATCAATACCTCGATGAATTTTTCCTTCATTGCATACAAGCATGTCCGCACTGAAAGTGAGCATCCATAGCCCCAACGTGTTTTCATGTATTTCGCATTCTTCCCCATTTGATCACCCTTTTGATAATCACATTTGCAAGCTATGTTTATGATGTACCTGAGTGAAAGAGGTGGGACGGTAAAAGAGATTTAAGAAAATGGATATAAGACTCCCATAATGTTGACTCCATATATTTCCTCATGATTATTCATTTAAAGGCTTCTGTATGAAGTGGATGGATGGGAGCGATCCATTGAGTTATACTCAAGGTCAATTATTTCCTTGAATAGGTGAACTATATTACTTAGAAATGATGTGTGTTATTCCATGTGAAATATTTAAGGTAAGAGGGGTTTATGATTCCATAAAAATGTCCCTTGAAGCTAAATGAAACTCATTAAAATAGACACTGTAAATATTTCCCATGTCTTCCAACCAATGTTGGGTGAGAAAAATTCCTTCCAAACAAAATTTGGAAGTATTAGCATAATAAATCCATAACCAACAACAAAAGGAAAAAGGAAACAAAACTGAAGTGAAAGAAATAAAAAAACTCAAAATTGTCAAATAAAGAGAAGAAGAAAGAAGGAAAAGGCCAAATTAACTCGAGCAATACTAGCTATACAAATGTCTCAACAAAGAGTAAAATAAGAAAACCATGAGTATTTATCTTCTATTGATATTTTAGTAAATTCTATATTGCAGAGTTATAGTCAATTAGGCTCTCAAACCGTAAGGTGAATAAAAATCATGAAGTAAAATGAAGCCGAAACATAAGTTTCTGTCCTAAGAAAATTTTCTTGTTTCAAAGCAAATCATGCATAGAAACATATAAACAATGTTATGATAAAAGAAATGATTATGCAACAAACTAAAGGTTCATGGATTCCCCAATTTAGTTGACTTGATGAGGATCATTACTGCTCATCCAAGAACTTGAAAGAAAACAACAAGGAGAATGAGTGCCAAATATGAGATGGTATGGACATGAAACAATCCTTAAAGGCCTACAAAACAAATGTTTATATTGACAAATACAAAAAAAAAATGGAACAAAAATGTAAAGAAATGGAAAACAATAAAAGTGGGAATATGAAAACTACCATTGAAGAATCTCATTAAAATCCTACTTGAGAGATATCGAGTTTCTCCAACGAGAGGTAACCTCTTCTTTTAATTGGAATTTAAATTATGAAGAAGTGGCCTTTTATGAACTTTTTAATGGTCCAAAATCATTACTTATTAAATCTAAATTTAAGTGAGCAGTAAAGCTCGGAAAAATAATGATTCATGTTCTAGTAATCGGAAGTGAACAAAATCCATCAAAAAATAAAATGAAGATGTGCTTCTTTATGAATTGGAGTGGAAATTGTTTTCTTCATTTTTCATATTTCATATCTACCCCAAAGTTTATTTAAAATTTCAAAAATCATGAACAAGTCCCAACATATGTAGCACTTATGTGGTTATGGAGAGGACTTGAATTTTTGTATGATAAGAATGAATTCATATATCAAAAGTAAGAGGACCACAAGAGAATTCAAAAATAAATTGATATGATCCATTACCTTTACGTGTTCAAAATTTTCTTACCAACTGGTTGCATCATCATAATGGCTGCTCAAGAGTGCTTTGAAAAGGAAACTAGGATGCAGAGTAAAAATGATTGGGATGATGAGATGATAATCTAATATTAATAGAAATAAGTGAATGTAAGCAAGCCACATGTGATGCACTTCTCATTAATGAGGAGATTGTTGTGAAGAGTAAAATATGCCCAACTATACATGTGAGGATATATGTCCAATGACGACACAACAATAATATCCATGTGCACACACCATGAAGAATAGATATCCCAAAAGTCACAAAGTCATCTTGAGAAATGAATGATTGGGGTTGGATGAAATTAAATTAAAAATGCATCCAAATTCTTGAATACACGAGAAACACGAAAGTAAACCCGAAGATACAAAGATAATCAAAGAGGACTCCATATGAACATAGTGACGGGTGGGATTGTCAAATAATGGCTGAATTGACCAAAGGAAAATAATATTACATTAGTCTTATGTCTGACTATTTTGAAAAATTAAAAGAGTAATTATAGATGGAAATGGAAATCTTGGAAGAGAATTCTCATATTTTATGTAAAATAAACTTTCGAGAAAATGAGTCTGAGATATGAGTGAAGGAAATGTATCAGAAACCATTTTGTAAATAAAATCATTATACTATACTACCGAATCATGAGATCTAAGTGAAGACAATTAAGTGGTGGTCATTTTCCTAATTACGAGTAATGGTCATGATAATCGAGGAAAAGTGAGGGTGGATCTTAGGCAAGAAATCTCAGAATGTATTTTAAAATGATTTCGATAAAATTTGTTTATGAGGTTCTCAGGTATTCAATTCTTGGATAATAAATTTCAAATCATATTCTAAAATAATTTTGATATAATATGAACCTGAGAGTCTGATCAACAATAAATTCTAAAGTCTCGAGGAAAATAATCTTGGAAGAATTATTTTTTAAAAATTAGATGAGAAACACGGGTCTGAGATTTCAAGATTTGTAAGTAAAATGATCTAAATAATCTCGGAATAAGGAAATTTGACTAAAGCAGATATAAGAAAAATGAATGCGGTGCAAAGGCTTAACTCAACCAGAAATTGTAAGATTTAGAACATACAGAGGTAGTTTTACACGGATAAATCCTTCTTGCGGGCAAGAACAATCTCCCTAGTATCCTAAGGATATCTAGAAACAAACAACCAAATTCAAACCATTTTCTCTAGATCATTTGTGATTCAAAATTATTAATAATGAAGGATGAGGACATGCCCCTACCTGAAGTCCAATGCTTGTTGTAATCTTCTATCCAGTCGCTCCAAAAGAGGTCACCTCAACATGTGAAACCTGTTATCAAAGAAAGAGAAAAGGATTAAAAGCACCTACAAGATATAATAATTCAGAAAACACTAATGTATCTCAATGATCAAGGAATTCAAGAGTTAAATTACTTAAATAGATACATGAAAAATTTAATGAGAAAATAGAATCCATTTGTAGTAACTTGTATGATAAGAAGTAACCTTACAACCTTGTCGCCTTGATGTTATACAAGTTCTTCCGGAGTCCTGAACAACCGTTTTCCCTCGGTTTGAAAAGCCTTTTCCTCTCTAAACTAGCATAAAACTATGGATATGAGTATGTGATCATTCTCATACAAATGATGCTAAGTATATAGAGTATGATTTCTTCAGCAATTCTCCTCAAAAATACCAAGTTCTAAGTACCCTTGAGACTGAAACATGAGCTCAATTTATAGGAGAAGGGAGGTGGTTTCAGTTCAAATAAGAAAGGGATAAATTCCTCTCATGAAGGGATTTAAGCTCCAAATACCAAGGGATAGACTCCATCAATGAAGGGATAGAGGTTCATGAATGAAGGGATGAAGCTCGACTCGATTATGCTTCTAGAATCTTCCAGCTAGGAGAATATTCGACGAGCTGGGCTTCTAGAACTTACTTTTTCTTTTATTTTACCTTTTACAGAGGTCCGCAGTTTTAATAAGCAGAACGTGCAGGATGTGCCGCAGTTTATAGATCAAAAATTTGTTGGTCCGCAGGTAAAGACTAGGAAAAGTGCGGAGTTAGGCTTTTTAGGGTTTTAACGGGTTTTTCTCCAATTCCAAGACTTGGTTTAGGAACTTTGGTGTTTTAGACCTCTAAGGGAGCATAATATAGGTACTGATGAACCCATATAGATAGTTAAATGTCATGGTGACAAAATAATGTGTAATAGATTTCCCCCTATTGTGCGAAGTCTGAGGTAATTCGAAAGAGTGAAGTGCTTTATCATTCCGAGGATTGGATTACGGACACACAGGTCGAAACCTATAAAAACATGCAATGAAAACATATATATGTATATCCTCACTGAGGTAGGAATTCCCATACTCAGATCAAAACTAACTAAATGTTCTGATATAGAAATGATTCTAATATTACATCAATAGTAGACACAGCATGGACGCAGCCATCTGTCATAAGTAGTCTACTGCATCGTGAATAATAAAACTCCTCGTAGCCTGGATGGTGGAAAATAGATCCAGGGTCTTGATTTCTGCTACCCGAACTAGTATAATTCTATCCATGGTAGAAACCACTTGATTACAAGTCAATGAAGTCAACTGTTAACAAGTGTGAGAGAAACCACCAATAATTAAAATGGCTCTCAAAGTACTTAGTACAAACCATGAAGTGTGAATAAATGATTTGAAGTCGAACACTTCATGGAATCATTCGATCGAAGGTCAATGATGCAACCTGTCGTTGAAGGTGAGAAACTTGCCATTAGGGAATGCAGATTCCAAGGTACTGATAGGATTCTAGATCAACTTCATAGATGATGTGTTGTCATCGATAGAAAGTGACCCGTCGTAGGAAAGCCCGCGACACGAAACCATTGGATCAAGTTTTGTAGAATTTTTTGCAAGGACTGACTCAGGGATGGTCAATGCGAATGGAGACAAATATTTGAAATTAATGGCTTATTTGAATTGTCTCTTGAACACATAACGACACTGCAGATGGTTTTGTAACAATTGACCTAAAGCTAATACCCAGAAACCAGTTGAAGTCTTTCAATGAGGTTTGATTAAATGTTAGACAAATTATTTTCCCAACCTAGGTACAAGTGTGACAAAAGTGTCGTGTTCAAGAGTGGTATACTGCTTAAAACAAAGTGTGACAACTGGATTAATTTTCTCTCTTTTTCCCCCACTATTACTGGCAAGTACGTCTTTATTTTTGACAAGCTTGAGGAGGATAACATTTGCTTGTTTTTGTAAGCTCATCCTTCGGATGAGTCCATCTTAGTATTAAAATTGAACCCTAAGAAGGAGTGGTTCGTTCTTGTTTGTAATCGACAGGTCCTTTACTGTTAAGTTTTAATGAATCTACTATAGAAGAAACTCGGTGTTTTTCAGTTTTAGGGAGTCAGAAGAAAAACATAAGAAAACTCTGTGGGTGTAATTTTTCATAAATTTAGTCTCTCAAGCCCGAAAAAGGATAAAATAATACAGAGATAACTCTATCGACCATGATTTGTCAATGTATACCTTTTTTGTAAATAGTCAATTTCAGTCCGGAAAATGGGTAAACTTATACTGGAGGGACGATTGTTCATTTCCTCTAACGAGTTCGAATAGTCGAGTACTCGGTGGTATTTTCATGTTTAGAGAGCCTGAAAATGGCTTAAAAGAGAACTTCAAGGTTTCGCTTTTTCATGATTTTCAAGAGCTCGAAAAAATGATAAAAGTGTACTCATCACCAAAATGATTCGTTTCACCAAAAAATCTTGTATTCTGCACAAAAACTCGAACTATTAAACATACCTGCTTCCAAATAAGTAAAAACATTGAAAAATAACTTTTTAAAGTGGAAAATAAATAAAATAATATTTTATTCATTCAAAAAAATCTTATTAAAAATAGTTTAACAAAGTCGTTTTCACCTTTTGTCTTCAGAGTTGTAAAGTGAGATCTTTTGGCAGAAAAAGTTTCAAAGTTGATAACGGGAGAACCGACCGCTCAAATTCATATTCGTCAGAACCAGGTAATCCAAAACACATTTCTCTTAATTTTCATCCGATTAAATTCTCTTTTTAGGCTTTAAAATCATTTTTTGAGAAGAAAATAAGTTTAAAATTTTTCCCTCGAGGGTCTGCGGGTTATACATGCATTACTTTCGAACCCCGATAATTTTCTTAAAATAAAATTATCGGGCTACCACACTTTTTATGTAGAGCGCGTGCGGACGTCCACACTGTCTCAGCACAAAAAGTGCAGAGGCGCCGTGAAAAAATAAAAAATGATAAATTCTCTCAAAAATAGCCAAAAATTTCCATTTTGATTGCTTCTAATATTTAAATGCATCCATTTGCAGAGTATTCCACAATTCTTGAATGGAGAGAACGCGAACACGAAGAGGGCGTGTACTCAAAATTGTGGTTTGTATAAGTTCTGGGCAATTCAGTGCATGAGGGCACAGGTAGAACTACTGATATGTTTGGTGAAAAAATGGGATGTCCAAGATCAATGTTTTGTCATTGGTGATCATTGCCTTGAGCTTGAGCTCGAAGATATCTACTTTCTCACTAGTTTATCTAAAAGAGGGGAACAAATCTCTTTGTTTGGAGCTAGGCAAGGTGGCCTGCCTATTGCTAACTATAAACAAGAGTTTTTTACTGAAGAATCTGATCCCAAAGAAAACCGTATTGATATAAAGACTATCATTCATATTGATCTTAAAGTGGTTGCATTCACAGTAATCAGGTTGTGTGGGAGCGCAACTCCACATGTGGCTACCAAGTCCTAGATGCAAACAATAGTCACATGTTTTTGAGGCACCATTTTCAATTGGTCTGAAGGGGTATTGGCTAATATGAAAGGAAAATTGACCAGAGCCATAAACGCAAAGTTGAAAAACTTTGGATATGGTGTTATCTTGGTTTCTTTTGCTTTGGAGAGGATTCCATTCCTCGCCCCTCAGCTTATCCCTATTGATCCTAGTGAGATTAGAGAACCTCGTATGGTACACTGGGTTGCACTGATGGCTCGCCATGGTGGCGACAGCTATGAGGATAGATTTCTATGGTGATCCCGAGATGTCCCTACCTCCAGGGGCACAATGGGACGAATCAGGTAAATGAATCATTTTGATGTGTTTTAATTCTTTTTTTTTTTTTTTAATCGTCCAATACTGATGACAAAATTTTAAATGCAAATGTTGGTCCACGAGGACCAGCTACTCTTTTCCATTTTGAAAGACGACAAACAGAGCCTGTCGGGCAGCCACAAAATCAGGCGGCAGAAATCCTTACTAGCATGGAGCACAACCTAGAGAGCTTGACTATAGATATCCCAGAGACGTCGACGGATGGCATTCCCCTCCGTCTCCAGAGACATGTTACTGGTGTTTCAGGCTAGTTCAGGAGATTCCTGCGCATGGTGGCTCAGGTGATAGTTTACTACCATGACCATCACCACAGATAGTGAATGATCATCGTGGACTATTGTATTTTTTTTTGTATCACTATCTTTTAGATCATAACGTGTTTTAAACCTATGATCACAAACGATGTAATGTTTTTTGAAAACACTACTTCTATCTATGATATTACTACTTTCTCTGGCTATCTTGTTCAACACATATCCAATGTTGTTTTGGTTTACTGTTTTAACGTTGCAAATGTCTATTTATAACACTACTAGCTAATGCATCAGCCAATGTGTTTAAATTTCTCAGAATGTGTTGATATTCAATATAATCAAACTGTCGTTCCAAGAGATGAATCTTCAAAAATATTCTCAATAACACTAGATTTTTAATTGCACATACTCTGTTTAAATGTAGTACAATGAGTTCAGAATCTAACCTAACGATCAAACTTCGAATTCAAAATGAAATGGCTTCAGATAATAACCCAATAACTGCGCTATATTCTGCAATATTATTCGTTGTTTGACCGAGGCTTACCCCATGCATAGAAACTAACTCATCAGTGGGTGAATAAATAACCTAGGTCGTGGAAGAAATATTCCATGTACTACGACAAACACCGTCAGAAAAACCAATGTACGTTTGAAGGGATGTCGACATCTGTAATATCAAGAGTAATCAAGATAAGCAGGGATAGTAGTAAAAGAAAACTTAAACTAGGCAAACTCATCTAATCTAAGGCACACTAGCTACAAAAATAACTAATATACAAGTGAGATCTTCACACAAGAATCAAGCATAATATCTCTTCAGATAAAGCCCATTTCTGGGTTTATCTAAAGAGACCCTGTCATAATCAGTAAATTTATAGTCCCCTTTTGCAAGCACTCGCTTCACAATATAAGGACCATGCCACATTGGTTCTAATTTCCCAGCTTCTAGCTTATCATTAGCTTGATCATATACTAAGACTAGGTCACCTTCTGAAAAACACGAGGTGTAACACTCCGATCATACTAAGCTTTCATTTGTTTTTTATGAGCTTTGGTAGCTAATGCAGTGGTGCATCGAGTCTCATCTAATTTTTTTAAGTACAAAAAGGATTTTTCCTCTTCAGAGGTAGCTGGTAGTAACTCTACGGCTAATTGGAGTGACGGTATTTTGCATTCAATAGGTAACACAACTTCTAAACCGTAAACCAATTGAAAAGGAGTGAACCCTGTACCAGTTTTTGCGGAGGTTTGGTATGCCCATAGCACTGAAAAAAGAACGGTATGCCAATTCAATTTATGAATTCCTATAATACATTTAATCATGGTGGTTAAGAATTTATTAACGACTTCAACCTGACCATTATCCTGTGGGTAATATGGAGTAGAGTTATCATGGTGCAGGCTGAGTTGATCAGAAACTCCGGTCATCATTATGTTTCGTAAAAGACTCCCATGGTCAGTGATAATAGCTTGGGGTACACCGAAACGAGCAATCACATGATTGAATACGAATGTAGCTGCATTTTTTCCATCTGCCACAAATGTAGGCATCACCTCCTCCCATTTGGTAAAATAATCTACAACGAGAATAATATAGCCATGCCCCCCGGCCTAGTAAGGGTTACATGTAATGAAATCAATTCCCCATTTTGCAAAAGGACCGACATCAATTATGGGGTGAAGAGGAGCTGGAGGTGCACGCATCTTGTGATCAAATATTTGACAATTGTGGCACTTTCGGACCGCAAGAATGCAATATTTGAATAATGATGGCCAAAAATAGCCAGCAAAATATCTTTTGGGCTATGGCATACCCAGAGATATAAACACCACATGATCCAGAGTTGCAGCCATTTAAAAAATTTTTAGCCTCTTCATTAGTTAGACATCGTCGAAAATCAGAGTCTGTATCATGACGGTAAAGTGTGTCTCCAACAATATTGTATTGCTGAGATTGGTAACGGATTTTTCGTCAATTTGAACATGAGAGTTCAAGCCAAAAATTTTGGGTCTGAAGATAAATGATGATATCTCTATACCATGGATCTAAGGTACTGATAAGAAACAAAGATTCATCTGCAATCGGATGCTCTATCATAGTTTATTTCTCAGTATTTGGGAAGTCACACATAAGTCCTACAAACACAAGAGATTTCTTTGATTTAGAATTTTCAAATTCCAAATCAAACTCTTGTAGGATAACAATCCATTTAGATTATTTTCCCCCGAGGAGTTGTTTGGTCAAAATGTACATCAAGGGTTACGATTAGATATCACAATTGTTTTTCGTAAAAATATGTAATGAAGAAATATTTGGACAACTTGAACTGCTGCCAAGGCCAATTTATCCACATGTGAATATTTAACTTCAGTTGGACTCAGATTGTGACTGAGATAGTAAATCACATGTTCATTGTGAAATTCATCCTCCAGAACTAAAACCATTCTAATAGTGGAATTAGAGGTTGCTAGGTATAAAAGGTAGTCCTGGTTGTAATTGGGTGGATGAAATAATGGTGCATGGGTTAACGCATGTTTTAAAGCATCAAAATATCGGTCAAAAATCTCATCCCAAATGAAATGAATATTCTGTTTCAACAACCAGGTAAAACCTTTAGTTAGCTCAACATAGTTCGGGACAAATCTACGCAGAAAGTTTTCTTTCCCTTGCAAACTTTGGAGTTGGCAGAGTGTGGAAGGAGGAGGTAAACTGATAATAGCCTCAACCTTCAAGGGGTCGACACGAATGGTAGCCTTAGAAACAAAAAATCCCAATAATCGTCCAGATTTCACACAAAAAACACATTTTTGAGGATTCAGACGAATCTTATAATACCTACATCTCATAAACATTGCTCGTAAATGAGTTGGATGATCTTCCCTGTGCAATGAGTGAGAAGGTAAGTCATCGAGATAAGGTTTCACAATGTGTTTAATGTCATGAAAAGCATAAGACATGGCCCTTTGAAAAGTCGTGCCAACATTCTTTAATCTGCAAGGAAATTTACAATAAGCAAATGTTCCCCAAGGAAAAATGAATGTTGTTTTTGGTTGGTCAGCAAGGAATATGTTTATTTGATTATACCCGAAAAATCCATCCATGAATGAAAACATTTCATTTCCAGCACAATCATCAATGATCTGGTAGATATAGGGGGTTGGATAATTTTCCTTTGGACAAGCTTTGTTAATATCCCTATAATCGACACATACTCTTATAGTTCCTTGTTTCTTGGTAATAGGAACTATATTAGATACCCAATCCGTTAAAGGGATCGGATAAATAAATCTTGCTCGAAGTAATTTTTCAACTTCTGCTTAAATAAATCTTGCTCGAAGTAATTTTTCAACTTCGTCTTTAATAGAAACATCTTTTCGTGGATGTATCCGATGTAATCTTTTGCCTAATAGGTTTAGCATTCGGGTATGTTTTTATTTCATGAATGACAATTGTTGGATCAATTCCTGGAATTTCTTCATAGGACTAGGAAAATATGTCACAGAATTCTTGAAACAGGGCTTTGTATGTATTAATTTCATCCGTTGTACAAGAAGAGCCTATATGAATGTTTTCAACAACTCCTGGTTTAACTGATATGTCAATAGGAACAGTCGTAGAAATATTTCCTAAATTCATTTCAGAATTTGAATTTGTAATCGATAGAGGATTCTATGGTTCCTTGATATAGTCAATTGTAAAAATTGATGAAAAATCAGTTTTAAGTCTATCAAGGTCAGGTAAAAATGAAGATCTATGGTGTAGATCTTCCGATGGTAATTCATCTGTAGACAAAAATTCGTGCATTCTTTCATCAGTATAAAATACTTGTTGAAAAGGATAAGGAATTGATGTCAAGGCTGAGCTTGAGGGTGAAAATGATTCTTCATTGATCACATTCATTGGATCAAAATCAATTGAAAAAGTATCAGAAAATGACTATACCGCTTGATATGCTATCTCAAAAGGAGTCAAAGGCATCTCGCCATCGAAGGAGTCCATTTCTGATTCTAAAGGCATTATCCAAGGATCATCGAATGGAATAGTTCTTGATGTAATCATATTGATATTAGCAATAGTATGCGGTACATTAGGTGGAGGTATAGAAAAATTTCACATTAAATAAAAGTCTTTTATTAAACCTACCTCAACATCTTCATAAGGGATAGTCAATTTTCCAATATGCTGGATACTATCAGTAGAAGCTGGGTCGGACGAATAATATGAAAGTTGGTAAATTTTCACGATATTTCCTTTATGAGGAAACATGATTAACCAAAAGACCGATGATATGACATCAGTCATAGCATAAGAACAACTTCGACCCAGAAGAAGGTTGTAATCTAGAGGGGCATCAACAACTTCCACATCTAGATTAATAGTTTTTCCTTCGACCTCTATAGGTAGGTCCTGTAAAATTCCATACGGATGGAATCATCTTCTATCAAAAGCTTTGAGGACTATCGGAGACTGGTTAAGTGTTTGAGAACCAAGTGATTTCCAAAAATTTAACAACATAATACACGTGGATTCCCCTTCATCAATCACAATAGGAAAACAATGTCTGTTTTTTACTAACACTGGAATCTGAAAAGCCTTTTGATGGGGAAGTCTTGGTGTAAAATTTTCTAAATCGAAGACCATAAGATTCGAATCTTGAAGATCTACGGCTCCAATAGCTGATAACAGTAATTTCCTTTGTGCTAGACATGATTGCAACACTTCTAAGGCCGACATTGCTGAAGGGGAATTTCCAAATCTTCAATAATGGTGTAGTTCTAAGCAGCTCTCGCATGTGGATTGAAATCTGATTTCCGAAGTACACCTTTAGCAGGCGGTTTAATTACTAGATCAGGATTAGTTTTCTCGATATGAAGTGGATAAGAAACCGAAGGAGATGTAGTTGGTGTTGAATTAGAAATTTCTACTTCTTTACAAATAATATTATTTTTAATTCCATATTCTTGTGATCGCGTCGCAACGAATACTTGTGACATCATCAAAATATCTGCTGATGTATTCGAATAAGATCCAATCATTTTTATATCATGAATAGGATAAAGTCCTTCAAGACAACGGGTGTGGGTGAACCCTTAATGAATCTAGATACCTCAGGCCTATGTGGGCACTCTTTAGTAAAGTGTTCCTCATCATAGATAAGACAAGGATAACAAGGCTTTCGTTTATCGTCAGTTGGTTTAGTTTTTTCATTTTTATCCTTTGGAGATGTTTGTTTATTCTTATTATTACCTTTCTTCTTATTACCAGTTTCAAGGGAAGAATCTCGAATTCTGCCAACATGGATGTCGGCAGAAGTTTCAAGGGAAGAATCTCCTTTTGGTGAATCTGGTAAAGTTATAATAGGAAAAGTAATCTTTGAAGATTTCTTCTTACTCTTAGTAGCACTAATGGAACCAATTACACCATCAACGACATGAGAGCCTGAAGGAGTTGCAGTTATCTAACTAGGGCGTGGTAAATCTGGAATTTTTTCATACAGAGTACCCAACTGTGTATATACAAGGTCAAGGTACTGAGCTTGAGCAATGAATTGTTCTTTTGTAAAAAATCCTCTTTTAGCCACATCTTCAGTGATTTTCGGCAGTAATGATTTGATAAACCATTCTGCCAAGATTTGATCCGGAATAAAGACTTTCACTAAATGCCTTCTACGTCTCCATTCATGTATGTGATCTGATATGTACATAGACGTAGATTGTTTTAATGAAGTAAGTAATTATGTGCCATTGTCGTATCTAACTGGCAACTGAAAATGGGTTACGAAGGTTGTCGCTAATGCGTTGAAATTGTTAAATGAGCCTCGTGGTAATTCAATGTACCATTTGGTAGCTAAACCTATCAGAGTTCTCACAAAAAATTGTAATTGAATCGAATCATCGATCAATGAATTGGATGCACACTAGAGGTGGTAATTCATAACATGGTTAGAAGGGTCCTCTTCTAATTTACCTTCAAACTTTGGGATGTCACTGGGAAACTTATTTGGCATCGGTGGCCAATATGGAAGGTAATAGATGGGATCATATATTATGCATGACAAATCAAGTAAATACAAAGTTGCTATGAATGGAAATTGACGGTTAGGGTCCTGTTGATTAAATTGATAGCCTTGTGGGACTATACTAGTACCAGGAGGAGGGTATCTAGGATACCATGGAATGGCCTATCCATTTGGAATAAGAATGCCTCCTAGATAACCTAGATTAACCGGACCATACTGGGGTTGAAAAGGTGTTTGATATGTGTAGCCAGGGTACGGGTGATGCTGGTATACTGGATTTTGTGGAACAGGTCCATATTGATATTTCCCTTGGTACGGTTGATAAAAAAACTGAGGTTGGCTTGTTATAATTGTACTTGTACCAGGTTTTCCTATAGGCATCTAAACAGTAGCTTTAATTGTAGGTCCAGGCTGCGGAGCAGAAAATTGAGGAATTTGTATTGATATTTTAGGGGCAGTAGAAACAGGAGCTGCAGATACTCCAAGAATAGGTGTGGTAGCTTGAACAAAATTTGGAGCAGTAGTTTGTGGTGGAGTTCTAGGGGTATTTGGACCAAGATGCTAAACTGTACCAGATGCAGGTATTTGAATCATTGGTTGGACAGGCTGGACAGGTTATTGGATTTTATTGTAACCAATTGGTTGTCCAAGTTGATAATAGGGTACTTGCAAATTAGGTTGCAAATTCTGTTGAACTTGGGATGGATCCCACACCATATTTAATCCGAGATATGGGGGTCCCATTGATGGTTGTACATAAGAAGGACCATAACCAAGTTGAACGTATGGCTGATAATTAGATGGATAATTCCCGCCTCCTTGTAACAATTGTTGTTACGGGTAGAAATGTTGTCCTAAAGGAGGCTACAGACCCTGAGTTGGGTACTGTCCTTGAGTTTGATATTGATCTTGAGGTATGTACTGAACTTGAGGTATGTACTGTGATTTAGGTTGATAAATGTTCCTTTTTCAGGAATGTCAGCAATCGGCAATATATTCCAGAGATTGATTGAAGGAGCATTTACCAGATGTGTCACCTTCTCAAGGAAGTGTGAGATCTGGAGGCTATCTGGCCCTTTTCAGACTCTGTATATAGAGATTTTTGAAGAATCCCACTCAAAAGTGATCTACAGCAATATGCAAACATATACATGAGCATACCATGAAGAGACAACATTATTTTATGAGCTGTGAGACAAGAAGATGTATGAATAGCCAAGAATAATGTTATAGTAGTAAAAGAGTACAAGTTCTTGAGGAAACAACCTCTCAAGAAAGGCAATGCAAGCCTCAACAATACATGTACATGGAAATGGAAGAACACTGCTATTTATGCATAAACCCAGGCTATGAGGACACAGTTTATATAAGGCACTACTCCATATTACATAATAGCTGAAAGATATGGCAAGATATGGCTCAAATAAAATAGGGGAGAAAAGCTCTAACCCTTAGAAGCAATAATACATCAATCCTATAAAGGATTGGCTGAAATATACAAATGGAAAAAATGTCGAAGTTGCAGGGCAGCTGCTGCAACTCAAATATGGAACTCAATGAAGAAGGCTGAAGATGATGAACAACCTGAAGTAGACCCTCTCCAATGGATCTCCTAAGTGGAAGGCTGGTCCTTACACCTGAGATCTCACCCTCCAATCAATCTGCAAACCCTCACTGCAGATACACCATGAAAATAATGCAGTTACTGGACCAAACTGCATAGTAGGGGCAAGAATATGAGTTGGCCTGATACCAAGATCTTCAAATAAGCTTCAAGGCTTCCAAAATGATCCTCCGAAGGCAAGAAAGACTCTCCCTCTGAAAAACAAGCAATGGAAGAGGTGTTGTGGAGTCTCCACTGCAACACACTACAACAAAGTATTATGCTACTGCAGCAATAACGTTGTCCTGGAGGAGGATGCTTTGGCCTTGAGCCAAGAAAAGTGGAGAATGAAGAACCAAACTTCAAGAGGCCTCTGAAGAAGGTGAGGAAATCCTAAACATGAGTCTCCTGGAAATTCTTGCTAAACAACAAAGAATACACAATGTCTGAATAGACATGAAATCATAAACATATGCATGAATGGAAATGGCTCTCCTCCTCTCCATATATAGCAATTGAAGGCTATCCATGGGCCCTACTTTGAATTAGGGTTTCCCTTCCTCTAGAAGCTTCCCTCCATGTAGTGCTTTCCACCTCATATCCTGCGCTGGTTGACTTGGTCAAACCTCTTTGCAAATATCTCTTTTCACACATGACAGTGTGAAATATGGTTCCCTGGCTGATCCCTTTTCATACTAGAGGGATTTTATTTATTTTTTTATTATCATTGGGCCTCCTTTCCCAATTATTCATCTCCTAAATGAATTTAGACAAAAATTAATGTTCCAATTTATTGAAGAAAAATTTGGAACATTACAGTCCTCTCCTCCCAAATGTTGCTTGTCCCCAAGCAACTGCAAGGAAAGAACTAGAACGTCTCCACTCAAGGCATGGAGTCTGAAATATGATGAGGAACATCTCCCTCATGTGGATCCTCCATCCCCAAGAAATCATCCAAACAAAATGAGCCACCTCCCAACAAGGCAACTCCTGAAAATCTTCTTCCACCTCAAGCTCTGGAAATGAAGGTGGGCTGAAAATCTGAACTTGGAAAGCCTTATAGCTTACCCCCTGCTGTCCTTCTTTGCACTCATGGTAAGTGTAGAGTGTATTTTGATCCCGGGCTGCAAAATTATTTCCCTCAAATGGAAAAATGAAGAAAAAAGCTCCAAAGAGATCTCCTCCGACAATGAAGAACAAGCTGGCCCAAAACATATCATCCATGATGAATAGGACATGTTCATCATAGAATATCCAAATGAGAATTTTTCTGCAAGTTTTACATGATGATGCATGATGCAAACAATATCTCACAAGGATACAACGCAGTTCCATCCACTGCAACTTCAGAAAATTACATGGCAAGAAATGTACAAGATTCATCACATCTACTAAAAGATAGTAAATGGCTGAATGTAACAACAATACATGATCAAGCACTTGCCAATTTCTGTACAATGGATGAATATCAATCTCATGGCCCACCTCAAAAGAGAACAAACATTTGGCTGTGGTGGCCATATTTCTGCTCATGCTCCCATTAGAACATGTAGTGCAGAAATTGTGAGAATTTTTCCCACTCAAAGACACATCCAACTCATGTGCCTCTCCCATAATCATGCTTATTTTACAAATATGATCTATATCAGCCAATGAAGTCATGATAAGCAATAAAATGAAGAAAATTCTGAAGGTTTCAAGTGATGCAAAAAGGTACCAACAGATTCCCAAACAGGTACAGCGCAATTTTACAAGTTGCTACTTGATGAAAGTACAAGGCAAAATGTTTCTTCTTACATGGTTAATCATGCATGTCTCCATATGATACATGTTAGAATGTATAAACTGAACATACAAGTGATGATAAAACATTTTCCCAAGGCCAAAAAAGAGATGGCTACCTCCATCATGTAGATTGGCCCAATAAAAATCATGGAGTAATGTGACAAGCTTGCCCTCTTGTGAAGCAATGCACTGCATAAGAATGGTAAGAGTGTGAAAATAAATGAATGTATAAACAAACTTCTCACCATTTTCTGGAAGTAAGATGGTACATGGGTCCATAAATGAGTCCTTCATAGTGTTTTGGCATGCCATTAAGAAGAATGAACCATGTGCTGCAAGAAGATAATCCTCCTAATGCTTGGAAACCCAAGTCAAGAATATTATACCATAATGATAAATGTCTCTATCATCATTACCTCCTCTTTGTTCATCAAGTGCAACAAATATGAAGTGATCCTGGGACCTATGGTTTATGGATCCACCACATTTTCACGGGGCACACTTCATCCATAAGTCTTTGCTCCAAAGTGACAGTGTTGTGAGCTTATGAAAATAAGCCCCTGTCGATATAAAACTTTGATCTTTGACATGCTCCTTGTCAAATATTCCTCCAATAATGCTGCAAAAAATATGGAATACTCCCCAAGATGGAAGAGCTTCCCAATCATCATCAAAGACCAAGGAAATAATGCCATCTCCTCCTCCTGCAACATCATGCAAAGTGTGAGAGAAAATCTACTCTTTCTCTCCCAAAAACAAGCAAAGCAACAAGACATTTTTCTGCCTCCCAATACCTCCATCATACTGATCATGTGAAGAAGACATAATGAATGATATGAGTATCATATCAACACCATGCATCCATACTCTATGCTTATCAATGATGCAAGTATCGATCCTCCTACTCTTAAGAAGAGTGTTTTCCAAGTGATGGCCAAACTCTTTCAAGAGTAACCAGTGCAGCCAAACCTCTTGCTGCTTTGTATCATCAAACACATACACTCAACCACTGGTGGATGCTTTCTTCTTCTCTTCACCTTGGTACTCCTCCCATGAGGGCTACCATCCTCCCAAATCAAATTCATGTATTTGCACTTCATGGGATTTTGAAATGCAATCTTCTCAAGGATCAATGAGAACCTATCAAGACCCAAATACGTGGTAGGTAAAAACCTCCCATCATGATGTATATGGCTCAAGGAATGTCCAACACAAGCATGAGAGATTTTATCCATCCTAAGATGTCCTCCATATTCTATCTGTTCTTGTGAGAAAGGAATAAAATCATTGCACTCCATGGTGTGTTGAAGTGCACCTCTAATGAGATCTCTCCTTGAGACCCCCCTCTCATCAATAGTCTTCCAAAACCAATGAGGTCTTGGATCTAAAAGTAAAATTTCCTCTTTGAGCTGAGAGGAGCTCATTGAGAAAATGTCATCTTGAAGGGAGAAAGGGTTTCTCACTGCAAGATGTCTACCATCATCCTTCAAGGCTTCAAACCCCAACCTCCAATGTGATGTACAACCCAACAATGGTTCATGAGAGTGATGGTTTGCTTCTCCCTTGAATGTTTCCATGTTGCACAACGTAGTGCAACCAAGTCTCTCTATGATAGCAATGTGATTGACCCTTGGTCATCCAAAAGTAAACTTCCACAATTTTCAAAAGAAGTTGCTGCAACAATAGATTGTGGAAATTCTTTCACACCTTGATGTGCATTTGGAACTTCTTGTACGACTGGAAGAGTTCCTTTCTCAAAATTGTTGCCTGCCCCAACTATTGGTGTATGTGGCTGCTCCTCTATGAGTGTGACAGCATTATCACAAGCCTCCTCAAGATGTGGTGTGATCTTTTCTTTCTTGGCCCCTTCATCATCAAAGGTTTTGATCAACCCTTGGATGAACTTTGCAAAAGTCTTCACCCTTTCATGGCTCAAGTGGCTGATCCACCAAACATAGGCTTCACCCTTCAAGTGCAGTGCTGAGATTTCAATAGCATCTTTCTCTACTACAGGATGTAGTAATAAAAATGCCTCCAACTTTCTCACCCAATCTTTTGCTGTAGATAACCCATCAAAAGTAGGCAACAAGAATCTATTGCCTTTGATTTCTCTTTTGCTACATGGTCTCTTCTCTTCCTTCAGCTGGATGAAATGAGGAAAATATAGAGCCTCCTTGAAGCCTCTAGTTTGAGATCTATACTCAACAAGGTAATCACTTAGAATCTGATAATCCAAGTGTCTTCCATGCTCAATGTCTTCTTCTTGATAAGAATAGGAATTGCATGGTAATTCCTCTTCTTCTTCTTCAATCTTCTTGGCCTCCTTGGAGAGGTCTCCTCTAGATCTGAACACAGATGAGAATAAGCTCATTTTCTTCAACATTCTGATCTTCTTGGTGAAGACTCACAGGCTGAGCCAAGAAAGTTGCTCTGA
The DNA here is from genome assembly GCA_034641835.2 of Pinus albicaulis. Lineage (NCBI taxonomy): Eukaryota > Viridiplantae > Streptophyta > Pinopsida > Pinales > Pinaceae > Pinus > Pinus albicaulis. Next base: position 934,907,389 of record CM076570.1, on the reverse strand, counting down.
TACCACTGTAATGTTCCTTTTTTAGGAATTTCAGCAATCATCAATCTATTCCAGAGATTGACTAAAGGGGAATTTACCAGATGTGTCACCTTCTCAAGGAAATGTGAGATTCGGAGGCTATCTAGCCCTTTTCAGACTCTGTTTATAGAGCTTTTTGAAGAATCCCACTCAAAAGTGAGCTACAGAAATATGCAAACATATACATGAGAATACCATGAAGAGACAACATTATTTTATGAGCTGTGAGACAAGAAGATGTATGAATAGCCAAGAATAATGTTATAGCAGTAAAAGAGTACAATTTTTTGAGAAAACAACCTCTCAAGAAAGACAATGCAAGCCTCAACAATACATGTACATGAAAATGGAAGAACACTGCTATTTCTGCATAAACCCAGGCTATTAGGACGCAGTTTATAGAAGGCACTTCTCCATATTACATAATAGCTTAAAGATATGGCAATATATGGCTCAAATACAATAGGGGAGCAAAGATCTAACCCTTAGAAGCAATAATACATCAATCCTATAAAGGATTGGCTGAAATATACAAAATGGAAAAAATGTCGGAGTTGCTAGGCAGCTGCTGCAACTCAAATCTGAAACTCAATGAAGAAGGCTGAAGATGATGAAAAACCTGAAGTATACCCTCTCCAATGGATCTCCTAAGTGGAAGGTTGATCCTTACACTTGAGATCTCACCCTCCAATCAATCTGCAAACCCTCACTGCAGATACACCATGAAAAATAATGTGATTCTTTGGAAAGCTTTGTGACGAATAAGAGCTGAGTTGGCACGATACCAGAATCTGCGAATAAGCTCCAGGCTTTGATTCCAATTCCTCAAAGGCAGAAGGAGCTCTCTCTGAAAAACAAGTAATGGAAGAGGTGTTGTGGAGTCTCATTGCAACACCCTACAACACGGTATTATCTTGCACTACGTAATAACGCTATATCACAGAAGGATCGTGCTGACCTTGACTAAGAAATGTAGAGAATGAAGAACCAACCTTCAAGATGCCTCTCAAGAAGGTGAGGAAATCCTAAACGAGTCTCCGAAATTCTTGTAAACATGAGAGAATGAAAAATATGCAGATAGACAGCAGAATCATACTTTATATATGCATGAATGGAAATGGCTCTCCTCCTCCATATATAGCAATTGAAGGCTCTCCATAGGCCTACTTCGAATTAAGTTCCTTTTACTCTAAGAAAGCTTCCCTCCATGCAAATGCTTTGCACCTCATATCCTGCGCTTAGTTGACTTGGTGTCAAAACTCTTTTACAAAATATCTCTTTTCACACATGAGGGTGTGAAATCTAGTTCCATGGCTGATCCCTTTTCATACTAGAGGGATTTTATTTATGTTTTTATTATCATTGGGCCTCATTTCCAAATTATTCCTCTCCTAAATTAATTTAGACAAAAATTGATGTTCCAATTTATTGAAGAAAAATTTGGAACATTACAATTGACCCTGAGGTATGTATTGTCCTTGAGGTTTCCCCCCAGGCAGTAAATTACTAACTTGAGGTTGCCCCCCAAGTGGTAACTTACTACCTTGAGGATCAGGGTTCGGAATGTTTCCAAACATCATATAAAATTCTTTCGTGTTCAAGGTTTCGGTATTTGATTTATGTGGACCAGATGATGGTATACGTTTGTCGGGAGAAGGAGCTACCCATGAGAAAGTACCAGAAAGCAACTGGTATCCTGCAGGAACAAATGAAACACCATAAAAACATGTTTCTGGAGATTCAGAAAACATGGATGACTCACTATACATATTGAAAAAAGGTCTATAACTACCTCTATAAAAGGGAATTCGAGGTGGCAAATAATTTAGACCAGAATGGTGTAGATATTCTGTCAACTGAGAGTACCAAGGATCTTGTTTAAAAGGACTATAATAAATCAATTCACGTGGTCTAAGATCTAAAGGTTCCTGATGTGAAGGAAGAACAACTTCTTCTTCAGTATCAGTAACTTCTTCAATACTAATCAGACCAGGAGGAATATTTTCTGTGATGCGATAATTTACTCTAGGTGAATCAGGATGAAGAGGGGTTGGAGTAAAAAATTCTAAAGCAGGCTCAGACTTGGCATATTCAGTTTATGGTTCAGAAAACTTAGGCTCAGTAGCTGAGAATTCACTAGTTTTAGAAGCAAGTTCAACTAGTTCAGAAATTGAAACTTTTTGTGAAGAACTCTCTTTTTTTTGAGGTTTGTCTACTTTGTATTTAGGATGAATAAATATGGATGTTTCTTCCTATTTTGTTGATCCAGTCCCTGATGTTTTTCCTTTCTCAGATTTAAGTCTTTATAACTGGATTGGTGTGTACTCAGGGGGTTTCAACTGCATTCTACATGATTGTCTAGGTAACTTAGCCACGACTAAAACTTTTAACACATGCAATCAAAGAAAATTTCAATAAAATCCTAAATTATCTAAGGAAACAATCAAATTGATCACACACCTACAAAATCTAAGAGATCAATCCACACACAAACAATAGATTCTCGCACTAAAAACACTAGTTGGTGATCAAATCCAACATCATAGAATTTTAATGTAGAAATGGCGGTTGGAACATTTACCCTGAAAAATTGCTTAATGAAACAAACCGATGCAATTTTCTCCACTTAGACCATCTCGAGTGAAGATAACCCTCTGGAGAGTCCAAGTGAGTCTAGTCGACGTCTGCTCCATGTATAGTGGGACCTTCCCTCCACCGTCACCTTGGGAAAGAATCCTAAAGTTTATAGCCACTAAGGTCACCAAAGTGAACACATATACCTTGGGGAACAGTCTACGATATGATATACATGCAAGGGAAAAGTAAATAGCTAAATCCCCTTGAAGGATCCTTGACATAATCCAAGGTTTACCAACAAGTGACCCCAGGCCCCTCGACAATGGTCTATCCGAGGTTTACCAATTTTAATACGCCCACATCTTCTATCTTTCCCAATGAGATAGGTATGATTACCTCACTGGTTTAGATATGATCTCATGCTTAACTCCTTTAAGAGGAGCTTCCTAGAGCATACATGCTACAATTGGATTTTCCTACCGCAAGATTTACTACTTGTTTGTTTTGAACTGCCTTGGAAAGTTAACTAAAACCTATTCCAAGACACTAGCCTAAGCTATGTTGGTGGAAAAGAGCCCTAGAAAATGTAAAATTTCTATATTGATTTTAATTAAACATTATTTTTAAATTGGTTGTTCCTTAGGACAAAAGGGTACGGAAGTGAAACTTCAATGATGTTTAATGACCGACTCAAAAATACACTAAGATGCATTTGTATGAAAAACAATTCATTTATTTTCTATGAAACCTATCTAAAGGAAATATTTGAGAGATTCAATAACTTTTGAAACATCAATTCTTTCTTTCATAAACAAGAATATTTGGAAAGAAGACTATTCCATTAGAACTCAATTTCGCAGAAAAATGATCACTTGTTCAAAACAAAATTCCTTTTATCATTCAAGTCAGAAACTACAATCAAAATTTTTCCAAAAGAAAACTAAAATTCCTAAAAACATAAAATTCAAACAAAAAGAAAAACTCTAATTTTTAACTCTATCAAAAAGTTTTGAGGATGTTTTATGCTTAGTTTGTAATCTAACCAAGAAACTTTCTGCTTACCTCAACAAAAAATAAAAAACATCCAATAATGGTTCAATGTGAAATCCATGCCTCATCCAACTAAAAGGTCTTCTATATTTGTAAATTAAAAATGAAATCTAATTTTCATAAAATCAAGAATTGCAACAAGTTTAATGGCTCAGCAAGAAAACGGTGACATACCAATTAGCTAAGGTATATTAAAATTTCTGATTTAGAGCAGCAAGAAGATAGAGAAAAAACTTACTTATAGAATGCAAATCACTGGAAAATCACTCAAACACAAAAATTGCTGAAGAAAATTCACACATAATACTTTGACAGTCAAAACAAGTTGGGGAAAACACAGAGAATCTGGTAATCTAGCTTAGAAAAGAGAATTATTAATTTTTCAAAATTTTTCTTGAAGTCTGCAGGTTTTAATACAAAATAGTGTGATACCGCACTGTCTTTACACTAAAACCGCGGAGGCTACCACACTGTTTTTAAATAAAAACTGCGGAGGCCAAGAAAAACACAAAAATAATAAAAATTTAGATTTACTTTTTACGGATTCTGATAAGTTATCTACCCAACCCAGTTTTAGACTAATCAAAAGTAGAAAAATCTTCAAAAAATCAAACTAAAAATCAAAAAGGAAAACTAAGTTCATCATCCCCATCAGAGTCGCCATTTTGTTACATGGATAAATCCTTCTTGCATACAAGAATGATCTCCCTAGTATCCTAAGGATATCTAGAAACAAACAACCAAACACAAACCATTTTCTCTAGATCATTTGTGATACAAAATTATTAATAATGAAGGATGATGACATGCCCCTTCCTGAAGTCCAATGCTTGCTGTAATCTTCTATCCAGTCGCTCCAAAAGAGGCCACTTCAACATGTGAAACCTGCAATCAAAGACAGAGAAAATGATTAAAAGCACCTGAAAGATATAATAATTCAGAAAACACTAATATATCTCAATGATCAAGTAATTCAAGAATTAAATTACTCAAATAGATACATGAACAATTTAATGAGAAAATAGAATCCATTTGTATTAACTTGTATGATAATAAGTAACCTTACAACCTTGTCGCCTTGATGTTATACAGGTTCTTCCGAAGTCCTGAACAACCGCTTTCCCTCGATTTGTCAAGCCTTCTCCTCCCTGAACTAGCATAAAACTATGGATATGAGTATGTGATCGTTCTCATACCAATGATGGTAAGTATAGAGAGTATGATTTCTTCAGCAATTCTCCTCAAAATTACCAAGTTCTAAGTACCCTTGAGACTGAAACATAAGCTCAATTTATAAGAGAAGGGAGGTGGTTTCAGTTCCAATAAGAAAGGGATAAATTCCTCTCATGAAGGGATTTAAGCTCCAAATACCAAGGGATAGACTCCATTAATGAAGCGATAGAGGTTCATGAATGAAGGGATGAAGCTCGACCCGATTACGCTTCTAGAAGCTTCCAGTTGAGAGACTATTCGACAAGTTGGGCTTCTAGAACTTACTTTTTCTTTTATTTTACCTTTTACGGAGGTTCGCAGTTTTAATAAGCAGAATGTATGGGATGTGCCGCATTTTATAGAGAAAAAAGTTGCGGGTCCATAGACAAACACTAGGAAAAGTGCGGAGTTAGGCTTTTTAGGCTTTTAACAGGTTTTTCTCCAATTCCAAGACTTGGTTTAGTAAATTTGGGGTTTTATACCTCTAAGGGAGCATAATATAGGTACTGATGAACCCATATAGACAGTTAAATTTCATGGTGACAAAATAATGTGTAACATGTAGTATCATGGAAAAGAGTATTTGCTGCAAGATTTTCCAATTTTCCTTTGCTTGTAGAAAATATAAACAAGAAAGAGTCTAACATTCTATTTCAGTTACATTAATGATTACTGGATGATATCGTGCATTTTTGAAGCAATGAAATATGAACATAATAAACCATATAGAATACCAAGATTTTGATGAAAAATAAAATACTTCATTGAACATGTTGCAGATTGGAAAAGACTGACTAGTCTCTTTACTATAAAGATAAGTGAATTTTATTGTAAAAATCAAGTCCCAAATGAAGATAATGAAGACCCGAAAAACAAAAGTAAAACATAAATAAGAAATAAACTAATGAAAAGAGAAGTTAACAACAAATGAAGATGGATATGTGTATGCATACCTGGAAGTGTCTGATGATAAATTTACCTTACAGATCTCAACATTCTACTGTGTATTATCTTTGATTTTTCATATGTTCAAAATTATCTACTTATTCACTTTAAATAAACTACCAAGTAATGAGATAATAATTTATATCCAATTCATATTGACGAACAAGAGTGGTGGAAGAGAAAGAGAGGCAGATGAGATCCTTTAGCACTGCTTGAGAAATCATTATTTCAAAGGTGCATAGCTATAGTGAAGCGTGATAGACAAGTGCGCCATAAACATGAATATGATATACAACTATGAGATGATAAATGATCAGGATTGATCTGAAATGATCAAGAAATGATCCAGATTGATCCAAAAATGATTAATGGACAAAAATTCAAAGTCATCAGAGTTAAGCAAAATAATATCCATCGCATAAGGGTCAAAAAAATGATTCCAACGCAACTTTAATGGGAAACATCTAACTTCATATGAAATGTCAAATTTTCAAGGTAAACTCCAAAAAATTCAAAGTAAACTAGTCAAAGTCAAAGGGTCAATGCATTTTTCTAGAGTTCAAAGTTAATGCATGGTTCTAGATCATGGTTCCACAGCTTGGGGTTCTATACCACCACGTGGAATCACCATATGGCGACAAGTGGTAGACAAAAATTGGAGCAGGTGCACCAATATGATGTTGAAAAGTGGCGCTGACTCGACAACAATTGCCCCTAGTAGATGGAAACACTTGGCCTGTCGTGATTGGTAAAAACATTGTTAAGAAGAATGGCATACCAGATGGGATTTTATCCCATGACCTTCGCCTTACAAATCCGATGCTTTACCATTGAGCTACTCATGTGGATTTTTAAATAAACCTCTGTTACATATATTTATGGTGTTAAGGTTATCCAAATGGCATAAAACAAAGGCGAAGCCTACCATTGTTGGAGGCTCCACCATAAATATCTATATTCTATATCGAAAATCTGCTATATCATATCCTCAGCCATATTTATTTACACTCTAACCAAACTACCATAATCTCCACCGAGTTAAATTATAAAAAACATGGTACATGGTGTTAAAATAACATATGTTATATGGTGGGCCAAAATAATATATGGTTGGGGTATTAACATGGCTTTTTAATGTAAGTAGAGGATTATTACTATACAAAGGGATAAGGTTAAAATATTTGTATGAAACATGGAATTTGAGATAAGGTATGGAGATATGTTGGGATATGGTTATACACCATATCATATACAAAAAAAAAAATATTGTTATCTAATTAATATCGTATCACACCACCATGAAGGGAGATCGGGATTTGACCCCCCGACCTTTCACATTTTATTATAAAAAATTTCCATTACACCACAAGAGGAAGAGGTGAAATGTTTATGAAACAAGGAGTTTTTATGCAGTGACAAGCCAGCGAGATAGCCAAAATTTGGAGAGACATTCTGGGAAAGCTAGGAAGCCTTTTTCAAATCCAAAAGTTGCTACAAGATCTAGAGACAAAGAAGAAGAAATTTCTAATATAAATTTAAATTTCTAAGGCTTCCCTTAATTTACGATGATGAAAGTGATCAATCCTAGCAATGAATTTTGCTTCTTTAATGCAGATGTGATGGTTAGTCTTCTCAGCATGTTCTTCCAATGCAGAGGAGCGAGATATACCATGTTTGAGGTCAGCTGCATGTTCGAAAATTATTTGATTAATGGATCGACCAGTTTCACCAATGTAAGGGGTTCCACAAGGGCATGGAATGGTCTAAACACCTTTACCATCTTTAGGGTTTACTCGGTCCTTCATATATCTTAAAGAGCTTCGAATAGTGCTAAGGGGCTTGAAAGTAGAGGAAACATTATGTTTCTTAAAGACCCTGGCGATCTTATCAGAGGTTCCTTGAATGAATAGGAGATGCACTCCAGAAACCCAATCTTTAGAATATTTTTTGAGTCTGGGACCTTTTTCAACTTTTTGAAAACATCTAAGGCATTGAGAATTGTCATAATCATTCTTATTGAAGAAAGGCCGATGAATTTGAACAGAGACGATGGTTGGAGCATTAGCTGGTGTTGGATCCCTGCCCTTTCCAGCCGTCAACCAACACATCTTTACCGACGATCTGTAAACTTCCATCGATCCAAAAGAAAATCGCAATTTAAACTACTTGCTATTTAACGAATTAAAACTATGCAAAACAGGCAGTTTCAACTTGCAACGTGTCACTGTCTTAATGCTATTGCATTCTTCAAACAATTACCACTTACCAGTTTTATGCCACGCGAAAACCACTTGCTTGTTTTCAAAACCACTTCTCCATTCCTCTGCATCATCAATTTTAGTTTCTGCTTTTGGCATTCATATTCAGGTTTATACAATCCACTTACCATACCACATAGACTCCAAATTTAACTCTCTGCATTTACATTCACGGATTTCGTGGAATCTTATATATAAAAACTCAGCCCTATGAATAACGCAATCCACTCATTATAAAATGAAATACCTTTCAATTTCAGAAATTAAAGCTAGACGAAATCCTTGAATCGAATCTGAGCTTTCTATTTCTAAGTAGATTGTGTTATAGATTCATTGGTGAAATTGTGGCTGCGATTTCTTCTTAGATGTATACGTCAACCTTACACGATTTTCAAGCTTCAAGTTTCTCCTTTTGTTGGGTCTTCTCTCAAATTTTCAACCTGAAATATGGATTTCAAATTGAACACACAAATGTGATCTCATCAAATATATATCCCTCCTTTGTTATTCCGCCATTAATTCTCCTTTGTACATATTTAATCTAGATGCTCAATACACACTGTTCTTCACACCTCTACGAAATTCATATTTGACATAAATTTGAACATTCAAATACATAGTTATGAAATGAAAGCTCTTAACGCTTTTTGCAAATCATCTTCCTCATTCCACTATGCAGTATATGTTGAAATTAATTTAAATGTCACGTTTCTTCAAATTATCACCATCGATCCATTCAGTGATCGATGGTTGATATTTTAAATCTACAAATTCATACTAAATTCAAATTTGTTCAATACAAAATAAATTTTTGAATTCCTTAAAACACCCAGTTACTCAATTTCATAAAGTCTACAACTCAGATATATAATGACAGAATTCATATTAAAAACATCTCGGCATTTGCATCAAACTTCTCAATTGTATGCAGAATCACCATATCAAATCTTTATTGCAAAGTTTTATTCACGCATTTGTTCAGTTATGGTCATACACAGAAAACAATCCTGGACATAATGAAAACCCTCCTTACATTCATAACCAATATTACAAAATCTCAGAACATCTCGTGTTCTGTCTTCTCTCCTTTAGGCCTGATTTTCTAATCAAATGGACTTTTCCATATTTGTGACCCGTAGGCTTCCAAATGAAACTTTTCTAATATTCTAAATCCATACTTCTCACTATCTTTTGAGAATTTAATTTATACAAATGGTTCTGAAACCAATTTTGGTTTCAGATCCTTTATCTTCTCAACAAAATCCTGAATACCCTCATTTGACTCAACTAATCCCTAAGGATCCTCTCTCATCCACAAAATTATGAAACCAATTCTAATTTAGGATTTACAATTGATTCTCAAATCTCTCATTCTTTCAAGTATCCTAATTCTCTCATATTCTCTTTCGAGAACATTCACAAATTCCTCTCAATATTTAATATATCCAATATTCTAAATATCTCACTCAAAATATTTTAAAATTACATCAATTTAATATATAGGCAACCAATCTTCTTTGAAAACATAAGACCCCTAAGCCTATTAAAATACAAAGAATTTTCTGAGCCTAATTCTCCTGCATCATATCTCCATTTTACTTAGCTTGGTTATATTCTTTTGAATGCATGTGACAAATGACAATATATGATGTTATTAAAAATGGTATCTACATAGTTATTTTGTGTTTTGGGTACATTATTCAATGAAATGGATTCAAATGATCTATTTAGAAGATTAACTTATAAATATTTTCTAAAGAGGATAGAGTTATGCACATGATCATTTTCATTTAGTTGCATGACGAGAAGTTGGGAATTGAGACAAAAATGAAGGTGAAGGATATGATGATCGAGAGAATGGACTAATGAACCAATAACAACATCATATTTGGCATGATTATTTGTGGAAAATATGATGCAAACTCTAGCAGAGTGGTCTAGGGAATGCAAGGGGTAAATATGGGCCAAGATATCGAGGTTATATTGCATGTTTAATGACTCACACCATCAACATAACCAGTATATGGTGTCAATGATGGATCCATATGAAAGGAAAAAAATGAAAACTCATGAGATGCAGAAGAATGCAAACCATCTAAATGATTCAAAAATAGATAAAACAATATGCATTTTAGGGAAACTCTCAAGGGTGGTATTTCATGATGTCGAGTGTGTTTCAAGGTTTATAGGATAATTTCTCCTTTTGGAACCTCATATATATATGCTCCCTTTCCCAAACATTGTTTGACAATGTAAGGGATGCACCATAAATGTTCAAACTTTAAATTTCTTAGGATATTGTGGGCCTAGTCATAAATGAGGACTAGATCACCTACATGATAGACATGAGGGTGAACCTTTTGGTCATACTAGGATTTGGTACGCTTCTTGGCTGGTATAATGGTTTGTAGAGAAACATGATGGTATTTTTTGGAACTACTAAGAGGGGATTGAATCAATATTTCATTATTTTAAACTATTTTTTTTATCTTTTAAGACATTTGATGCACATAAATCATGATACATAGAACTTTACATAAGAAACACTTATATATATTTTGTTTATAAATATTTTGTAGAATTCCTTATACAAAGTAAGAACGAACTTACGAATTTTGTAGGCACCAATCTACAAGAGGTTTCATTCCCCTAACTGAGCACCATCTCAATGAATGTAGGCACCAATCCCCCAAGCTAAACACCAATGCAACAAAATGTAGGCACCAACCTATGTCTTGAAGTTGTTCCTTTAATATGTCATCAATAACTTCTAGTTGTAAACAAATTATTTAGTGAGTTGTCATCTAACCATGAAACCCTATGGTTTTCGCCTTCAAGCCTAATCACAACCATTGGACCTGTACAACTTAACTTTTTTCTCTTCAACTAGGATTCTCGACTTGGCTCTTTAGACTTGATATCCTACATGTCATTTCTCTGTATTTGATCAAAAAGAGCTCTACCCATTTGGAACTTCAAATTCATTAACCCTTGTTGTTCATTATTCAACTATCACTAGTTAGGATTATCATATGTTCAAAGAGGTCTACTCACCTGGAAGCTTTTAATCAACACTCTATATTTCTTCTTGTTGCAACGATATTTTCAACGCCCTTGTAACTAAACATGCTTTTACAACCATGACGTTTTGCTTCCTGTAGCCTATAAACCTTTTCACTAAACACTCATGTTATGTCACCCACAAGCCTATCACAAAACATTTCCATGATAGTTGTGTTCTTACTGCACCTCTGCCCAAAATAGGAATTTTCTCTATTATCACCTTAATATCACTACTTCAAATTCTTCCAACAACTTCTCCTCCTATCTACATTATCTTCATACTTCTTGTCAATTACTTCCCTTATTTTCATTCCCTACTCCTTTGACATCAATAACAAAGGATGCTTCCTCTATTTTCATTTTTCAACACTTCCTAATAAACGTTCCTCTTTTTTTATCACTAAGAACTGCTCCCCATGCTCCCCCTGAGTGTGTGCTCCAATATTTAACTTCATTTTGAGTATTTTAAATAAATTTAAAATATGGATGTCTTGATCCATAACTCATAAAATTATTTGTTTATAAATGATTTCTAATATAGATATGCTTCATCTAGTTGACTGTGTTCTATATCTTTAAAGTGTCTTCAATATTGGACATTCCTAACTCCACTGAGGCAAGGCTAGGTGTCTCCATAGAGGTTTCTTGAGCAATAGGTTGTTGGAACATGGATTGTTGTACTTTATCTAAACCTTCTTCCTCATTCACTAAGTCTTACTTCTGGGTCTCCGAAACCTCATTCTAATGGGCTTGATGTTTACCATGATTTGTAACCCACTAAAACTTCACCCTCAAAAGGAAATTCTTGATGCAAACTACTATGATGGTTTCCCTGTAACTCATCCTCATTTCCATCTCACTCAACTAGCTCTTCAAAATCATGAATCACAAGTTCTTCTTCATACAACTCCCCATACTCTTCCTCTTTATTACAACCAAGCAAAACTCGAATAAATTACTCTCAAAGTTTGTAAAGAATGGAAGCAATTTGAAAATTCAATGAGTACTCGAAAATTACTAGCATCAAGAGTAGGATTAGGGGAGTCAAAATCCATGAACTATTTCAAAAATAACTAGAAAGAAGGTCTAGGATGGAATGATTTTTTTTTGGCTTTTGCGTTCCTTTGAATGAAATGCATAGTTACTACATGCACCTTGTTTAAAATATTGACTTGACTCATTCCTTGCTCCATTGCACAATACTTAACCAAAACAACCACATGTTTTGAATATGTATTAATTAATGTGAAGGAAAATCCTTTTGTCATTTGTTAGGATGGGAGTGGAAGAGAAACAGACAATGAGATTTCAAAGGATAAACAATGTTGGATATGTTGAATGATGTTGTCATTGATGTTAAAGTCAGCCATTGATGATCAACATAAAGGGTGCATCCTCTTTGGAAGTAGTGACAGAGAGAAGGGAAGTATTGACATGAATTCTTTAACTTGAAATTTTTTAATATACGTCAATGGATTAAAATAATTGGAAGTACCAATGGAGAAGATGCCCCACACTTGTTGAGGTAAATCAATGGGAATAATAGTGAATTTTCAATAAAGATCATCATGGGATGATAGTACTCATCGTGTCATTTCCAATGGGAGGTGGCACATCACATGGTTCCTCACGGTTGAAGAGATGCCCTTCTAAAGTTGAAGCCTTGAGGTCATGGTCAATGTACCCCAAGTTGAGTGGTAAAGGAATCACTATTATTGTCATAATATTAAATTTTCCTAGTTTTTGAAAAAGGGTCACCTCTCCATGATGACCAAGAAAACATTAAATGAAGGGATTATCACTTTGAAAAATGTTTTTAATTAATTGGAACATTATTTTCAAATTATAATTATGAGCACAAGGATTTGTTAAAAGAATTTTCTTATATTTGTAAGGTCATTCTTGCGTGAATTTAATGGCTTGGCTTTAGGTTTCTACTTTAGTACATATATGATTCTATAGTCGACCCTCCCCTATATCTTGGGTCCACCAAAATTCTGTGTACGACTCAATACATGTGTGCAAAAATATGAATGAAAATGGAATAACTCTCTCTGTTAAGTTTCGGGTGACCAAGGTTGGAGATTGACATTGTTCTGGTTTGCAGTAATGTTTTTGGTTATATGAGGCCATTATATTATTTTGTAAGCAAGTTTGGAGACGAGAATGAGGTGAGCAATACATTTGTTTTGTATCCAAGTTCGATATCAATATCCATTACATTTGTTTTGTAACCAAGTTTGATATTAGCACACATTACATTTGTTTTTTTAAACAAGTTCGAGATTGGTTGGGCGATTACATTTTTTTTAACCAAGTTTGTGAACGAGGCCATGGATTGGAAATTATATGACTAGGTTTTTTGGAGTTTGAGGATTGGCATATTAGTGACCAAGTTTGTTGGATGAGGCCGAAGATAAAGCCTAAGACCATTGCAATGTTGGTTTTGTGGCCTCTCTGGACAAGATTGTAGCTGAGGCCATGGTATAGTTGCCACCATAATCATGAATTTACCATCGTTCACAAGTCTAAGGTCGAGGTCAAAATTATATATTGTTTCCACCCTGGAAAAAAATGAGTTTGAGGTCAAACTACAAATTGGTGCCACCATGGAAAAGTCTGAGGTTAATGTCAAAACTATACACTATTTCCATCATTGACAAACCTGAGGTTAGTATAGCATGTATGGTATAATCACGTAGTTCCAAATAGCCACCCTGTATGGTCGATCCTCCCCTAAATATTGGGTCCATTAAAATTATATATATACGACCCAATGCATTTGTGAAGAACTATTAACAAAAAATGGCATAACTCTCTCTTTTAAGTTTCAGGTGACTAAGGTCATAGATTGGCATTTTTTCTAGTGCATGTTAAAGAACATAATCTCAACCACCTGCTAGGTGTCGAATCCATCAGTCCAAGTGTCCCAGTTTAGTTTTAGTCAGTCCAGTTTAGTTGAGTTTATCTTAAGTTATTTATTGCTGGTGTTTCCAATGTAATTTATTTAATCTATTCGTAATATTGTGAAGAGAAACTCTCTGCTCCAGTGCGTTTTCAAATTTTCAATTCTTTTCATGGTATCAGAGCTAGCTTGCATAAGCCTCCCTGGAGAGCAGCAACAGAACCACGAAGGAGCAAAAGAGAGGAGCAGTTGGTTGGCACGACTGTGAAGCCCATACTCGCACCAACGCACCCAAAAAAAAGATTGGCGCTAGAATACATGCCATACCCACGCCATTTTTATGCCTCACGTTGTTTTGAAACAGCCGCGACTATTCCCCTCGAGACCGCGCCAATCTATATGCAAAAAAAAAATGCATCTACGTTAAAGTAAAAAAGGATACATGACTTTTAAATCCCTGAAGCCATGAAGTTATCTGGTTCATACGTGTAAATACCTGCGTTAATGTGTACGTATTAAGGATTCATATATGGATTTTCAAAAATCAATTCATATCAAAGTGTGGATTTAAAAAAAAAAGGTAAATGCCAATTATGCTTGTGAAGTTTTATAAAAGAGCTTTCAATACGAAAGTTTTTCAAATCTTAAGGGAAAGATTTTATGTTAAGAGAAAGTTTTTTTTTTTTTAAGTTTTTTTCTATTAAAAAAAACTTAAAATGTGAAAAAGTTTATTTAAAAAGGAAATTCTTAGAAAAAGGAAAGGGCCTTCATATTGGAATGTGGATATATTTTTTAATGAAGGGATGTTTTTGAATGAGAAGTTTTTTTTCCAAGGTTGTGATTTTAGAAGGTGAAAGCAAAAGTTTAGAAGGAGATTTTTTTTCAATGGAAATTTAAAAGGAGCATTGTGAGAGCCTTGTGAAAATGAATCTGTAGAAATAAATTTTTTGAGGAAGATAATTTTTTAAAAATAGAAGGAGAAGTGGGGTTGCATAAGACTCATTGAAAATCAACAAATTTTTTGAAGAAACAAGGGATTTGATGCACATGTAGACTCATCTGTTTGTGGAAGTCAGACAACAAGGTCATGGGAAAAGCCAAGAGACTAAAGCAAAAACAGAAGATGTTCGAGATCTTTTTAGATCTGGAAATACGAAGGAAAAAATATGGCTATGCATTAAGATGCATAAAAGAATCAGTCGATGAAAGTATACTTCGCTTGATTTCAGAAGCCAAGACAACCAAGGAGGCATGGGATACCCTTGAGAGATGTTTTGGTACAAGGGGGAGCATTGAAGCAAAGGGGAGCTTTGAAGATGAAGATGAAGTTGGATCTTTAGTAGCAGATCTACAGCGAAATGAAGAGTTTGTTGAATCCCACTGTGCGCAGTCACAGGTGGCTGATGCCTGCGAAGAAAGTGCAGATGAACTAGAGAAGCAGCATGAATATGTTCATGAACCCCACTATGCATGGCCACAAGTGGATGAAGAGATTCCAGCAACAGAGATTGCTGACGAAGTTTTAATTATACCAGCAACAGAGCTTGCTAATGAAATGGTAAATCCAATGATTGATATGGTTGATATTAACTTTGATAATGAATTTTTGGCTAATGATGACTGGTTGCAGATGATGCAACAAAAATATGATATCGACATGATGCTATTTGGTGAGATAATACCACTTCAGTTAGTGGAAGACAAACTGTTTGCAGCAGCACAGGTTAGTGATGAAAAGACAGAGACAGAAACAAAGGAAGATGCAGCAAAGGAAGTGCAACAGCAGAAAGCTCTCATTGCAGAGCAGAAAGAAGAAACAAAGAAAGCAACAGAGACAGAAGCAAAGAAAGAACTCTGCAAAGAGAAAGCAGAAACAGAGATAGAGGCAGAGAAGGAGGCGCAACAACAAAAAGCTCTCATTGCAGAGCAGAAGGATCAAAACCAATGTGGTTTTGGAGATGTTTTTAATTCTAACATTGATTTTTCAGTGTGCAGGTACACAAAATGATTATAAAAAAGAGCTGAATTTTCTGGAAACATGGCTTGCAACACCATGTCTGGATGAGATCTACACAGAGGATGTAGATATGAATGATGAAGATGACATACATAATGAACATGTCAATGAAATTTTCATGCATTGGAGTTTTGAAGAGATAAGATATTATTCTAATCTTATGTTGCAGCGAATTGATGATGAAAAACGCACTACATAAGACAATATGTGGCAGCAGTCCACATTTCTTGAAGATAACCAGAACACGCTTAGACAACCTGGAAAAATAGAAGACCTGCACCAGCAAATGAAGAAACAGAGTTCTTAAGGATACAACAAAGCTAAAAATCTAAAACAATTTAGAGGCTACAGAATATGGAAGAAGAGAAGAAGAAAACCAAATCTAGTTGAAGTCAATTTTTTTTTTAAATTGTAAGCCTCGCTGAGACATAGACCAGTAGGTATCTTAATTATTTCTTTTATGTGGTTGATATTAAAGGGGAGTGTTAAAGAACGTAATCTCAACCACCTGCTAGGTGTCGAATCCGTCAGTTCAAGTGTCCCAGTTTAGTTTCAGTCAGTCCAGTTTAGTTGAGTTTATCTTCAGTTATTTATTGCTGATGTTTCCAATATAATCTATTTAATCTATTCGTAATATTGTGAAGAGAAACTCTCTGCTCTAGTTCGTTTTCAAATTTTCAATTCTTTTCAATGCGCAGAAAAGTTTTTGGTTGGATGATGTCATTATATTATGTTGTAAGCAAGTTTGTGGACGAGACTGAGGTGGTCATTATATATTTTTTTTAGACAAGTTGGAGATAGACAGGCATTGTTTTGTAACCAAGTTTGATATTAGAAGCCATTGCATTTTTTTTGAAACCAAATTCGAGATTGGCGGCCATTACATTTGTTCTATAACCAATTTTGTGAATGAGGCCAAGGATTGTCAGGTCTATGACTGAGTTTGTTGGAGGAGTCTAAGGATTCACAAATCTGTGACCGAGTTTGTTGGATGAGGCCGAAGTCAAAGTCAAATCCATTGTAGTGTTAGTTTTGTGGTCTCTATGGATAATATTTTGGACAATATTATGGCCAAGGCCATGGTATATTTTCCCCATAAGATTTTACCATCTTGGACAAGTCTGAGGTCGAGGTAAAAATTATACATTTTTGTCACCGTGGACAAGTATGAGGTCGAGATAAAAACTACACATTGATGCAACCATGGACAAGTATAAGCTTAAGGTTTAAAGTATACATCGTTTCCATCGTGGAATAACCTGAGGTCAGAATAACGTGTATGGTATAATCACATAGGTCTGAATGACCAACGCACCATTCATTTGATACATGACTTCGCTGTAATAAAATGAGGATCACTCCATATGACAAGGCACACCTCTACACGTCAAATGGTAGAATACGTTGTAGACACATTGAATTGGCCACGTTTAAGTAATGCGGTGCACGAGTCGTCCGCATAATAACCACAAATTCACTCCTCGATTCTCATGGAAAGGAATTTATAACTTACTTAAATCAATAGATTAATATTACTAGCGCTTCTAGACAACCGAGTTAGTGGTCAACATGTATCAGGTCCCTGAAGGTCTCGAGTTTGATTATTTTTCTGTTATGACTCAATTTGTCGAAAGTTTACTAGATTTTCGGTGAAGATTTTGTCATTTTGGCGTTGAGACATTTCCATTTTGTAGAAATGTGCCTGAAAATGGGAAAATTGTAGAGAATTTATTTTCATATATAGTGATTTGGTTTTTATGGGTTATTGGACTCATTGTTGATCCAATTGAAATCTGGAAGAAGCTGGGGGATCAGGGCTCTCAAGGTGGATGTAGTGAGAGGGGTTTCGATAGTGTATTGACTCATATTTGATGGCCAAAATATCTTCTTTTTTAGATGAAGTGAACAGGTTCCGAAGAAGGGTTTGAGTGAAAATTTTGATGTTCTAATTAAAGCAGAATTTGGGACAACAATATGACAACCAACAACAGAAATTTACATGAATTTTGTGATAGTTGAGACAATGTATATGTTACTTATGGCAATGTAGTTCTTTTATGGAAAAAACAATGATGATTGTAGGTTGGTGCAATGAGAGAGACAATGAAAAATATTATTTAGTTATCTTCCAAATTTAAGGTGGTTGGGTGTTTCAAAGAAAAGATTGAAGTCTCCTTCATGTTGATGCTTGAGAACACTTCAGGGTTGCAAGGTGGTGTGAGGGTAATTTGGTGCTAGTGCAACAAGTTCGTGCTTAACGGTTGTTGGTGCATCCTTTCAGTCATAGATGATAAAGCCAGGGGGTTGATGTAATATTTAAGAAATATTTTAAAGCATTTTGTGGTTTTCTCCCATTTGGGTTTCTACATAAAAATTTCTTAATGTTTACATGATATTATTGAAATAGTAAAAAGTTCCCAATACTGATTCGCCCCACTCTTAGTATTGGTGAATATTCCAATAAGAAATACAATTCCATGAAGACATGGAAGAAAAGGTTAGAACTATCATCTCCCTTTAATATCCCATCTTGTTTACAACTGTGATATGTAAACACCATATGATTTATCATTCACTCGAGGAGGATAAAAAATACAAGCCTAGTATTCAAAAATATTTCCATCCGGTTCATGGAAATCGACATGATCAACTAATCCACCATATCAATTGGTTAGTTTTTTGTCATCTCTATTTTCCCTAAGTCAGCTAGGAATATCCTTTTTATCACTAGATTGTCTAGCCTTCTCCTCTTTCCCAATTGAAGATGCATTTTGAAAAGTTGGGTTTCATGAAACAATTATTACATCTTCAATTATTTGTTTCGAAGGACTCAAGAGAGCCTGGTCTTTGTGCCATTTTCCCCAGAGCTTCAATAAGATTGTAGGGCTCATATGCACTAACCCAGGCTCCTGAATAACACATGTTTAAACAAGAAAGATAGAAAATTTGGTTGGCACAAAATTATGTCCTCTATTAACAAGTTTAACAATTTGCATGGTATATTTTTTAAGGTTAATTAAGTCATAATGAATAAGTGCAACAATTATATCATTGTTTAATTTTCATTCCTCATTTGAATTAATAACTCAACTTGTCATTTACTTCAAAATCTGTTTGCAAACACATAGATGGTCACTAATACAAAAATATCAATTGAAACATGTAAGATTCTTGATGGATTCACATACATTCTCTCAAAAATATTTTGTGTTATTTCCAAAGCTGCCTCATCTCTACTAGTACATTGCAAAATAATAGATGGAATCTCTAAGACAATTCCATAAATTGCATGATCATTGCACCCTTTAATATTGCATCCTCCAACTTTTGAGACACAACTTGATACTTCATTAGGGGATTTTTTAGGTAAAAAATGGGCCTCAAAATGAACAATGTGCTAACAAATCAACTTTAAGAGGACCAATAGGATTCAAGATGATGATGTCATCTGGAGGGGAGAATAGTTTTTGGGGGAAAAGAAGAAAACTACTTTTTTCTAGTCATATTCTTAGCATATCTCCTTGCAGGTTTACTAAAATTTCAAGTGTGTACACTCCTTTGTTTATGCATCCAACGAGTACTCACTCTACATACTTTTGAGTAGATCCACACCAAGAAAAAATCAAAATAAATGAAAAAAAATGTTTGATTTTTCATGTATTTTGAATTTTCATTAGCGAGGATCTACTCGAAAGTATGTAGAGTGGAAACTCATGGAATGAATAATCTAATACGAGTGTACACATATGAAATTTGAGTAAACTTACAAGGAGACAAGTCAAAAATACAATAAAAATTGTAGTTTCCTTTCTTTTATTTTAAAAATTCATAACTCTTATTTTATTATTTTCCTTAGGAGGCCCATTTTAGACCTTAAGATTCCCCTAATGGTTCAATGCTTCCCCTGTGTTTAGAGAGGACTTGAATCCATATGTCTCTGTTTACACCCCTCTTCTCTAGTTGGATGTTTTGTCTCTTCTTCTCCTTTTCAAGCAAGCTCTCGAGCTTTCTCCTACTCTTCAATCATCCTTTGCACATAGAAATACTCCACTCCTTTGGTCCATTCATGAGGTGTACTCTGATTGTTTTAGGGAAGTATAATCTAGCTCTCGTGCATTGCATTGATCCAATACATTAGCTATAATTTTTCATCCACAAAGACCCGTGTTTTGAGCATATATATCCATATTGGGTTATTTTTTCTTCTCCACACCTTGGTCTATTTTATTTTTATTTTTGGCAGATATATATTCTTCCTTGATTTTTTAGGATACCATCTCATGTCGCTTCTATAGTCACGTGATATATTCCCATAATTGTGACACTCGTAACATTATGTATTATACTTTAATAAGGGGGAGAATGAATTATGATTTCTACTATTGTAGTGATTGGACCCTCTAATTTTATTTCCTATAATTTTTATTCTACAGGTCTAATAAGGGCCCCCATAATCATTCCTTTCATAGGCTTTACAATTCCTTGCTTTATGTCCAATGTTTATGCATGAAAAACAATGACCAAGAAATATAGTTTGATACTTAGTTGAGAAGGATTGTTTGGATGAAACAACACTTCTGAAGTTGTTCTTATTTGGAAAAGATTCAATTATTTATGAACATAGTATCTATACCACAACGATAAATATTGTAACCTAACAAAATGTGGAAATGGTCTTGGTGATGAATGTGTTATCCATGATCATGATTCAGATGTGGTCTAAATTTTTGGGTTCACAAATATGTTAGAATATTTCCATAACAAGGGTTATAAGACGAGATGTGGAACAAGTGTTCATATGAAAGGTCATCATTCAAGGGTAGGTCTTACAGAGTAGTGGGGAAATCAGAAATTAACTCAGTGAGTTTCAAGCCTTTCATATTTTTTAGGGTCACAAATTACATGTCAAACTTTTGGAGGATAACAATCCAACAAGCATAGTACTAGAACTCATTGATGGCCCATCAATTAAAAATGAAGAACATAGGGTTTTATTTAGTGCCGACCATGGTTGTGTGTGTCAACATATATATGATGATGTAGTTTATGGATAGAGAATACAAAAAAAATTGCATACATCTTCTCATGGGAATAGGACATAAGGGTTCTAGTAAGGTTCTTACTCACATAGTAACACAATGTTTAGATCTATTGGAACATTATTTGATAAGGATCCTAGAAATAATATAGGTGGAACTAGATAGGTACAAGATAAATTCTTTATCAAATTTAGGTGGACTAATCAAAGAAGCAGAGGTGAGATCACATTTAAATGCATTGAAGGATTGTTAGGCTATATAATCCCAAACAAATGGAATATCAAACCATAGGAGACAAATAAACCCATGAGAGGTGGTGGAGTATTCATGAATGGATCTATGCAAGAAGTTAACTTTCCCTTGAAGGCTCTATAATTGGTGGAGGTTGTGAGGGGGAGGTAGGTCAATGATGGGTTGAAATTTAAGGGGGTAAATGGTAGTGCTATATTTTGACACTTGAAGCCCAAAAGCCTTCCCAAAACAATGCATAACTCACACTTAAGAGTGTTAAGTCATATATTGTACTTGCGACGTTGAAGGAAGATGGTACAAAAATATTCTAATTGTTATAAACATTTTTTCAAATGAGTAGTGAAATCATTGATGTATGCAAGAATAATGTGGGAAATTCATGACAATAGTATGACATGGCACACTGAAAATTTACTCCAATGTTCTTTAATCAAAATGGAACCACTCTACACCAAAATTTCCTAAAGGAATGGCAGTTTTATGTTGGCCTACAAACTGGATACTAATTTGATTATAGCATGAGAATCTATCCATGAAGGGAAAAACCTTGTGTCCCACACACATTGATAATTTGATTAATAAAAGGAATGGGGTAGTTTTCTTTGGGAAACTATTTGTTTAGATTACGAAAATCAGTGCAAACACAAATGGTGCCTTTCTTTTTCATGACGGGAAATTCGTTAGAAAACCATGATGTATAAGTGACATGGTAAATGAAGACTTACTTTTGGATCTTTTCAATCTCAACCTTAATGGAATATCTTCATGCAAGGTGAATAGGAATTTTCTTTTGGTGGGAAGGAATGGAATATAAGAAAATGTTGATGCAATTATAAAAAGTGGTTGGATCAAGTCCAAGTGTCTGATAGAAGAATCGAGAAAAAACATGTCATAATTATTTGAACAAGTTAGTGTAGGAGGAAATTTCCCAACAAAATGTATTCCTGAATTCTTGGTTTGGTAGAGATATTCATCCTGATGGTGGGAGAAATATTAGCCATATTTCCCTCTTCAAAAACATAAAATGAAGGTATCGGTTTCTTGAAATAATCTACTTGACCATGAATGAATTATTTCAATTCCATGGGATATTGGTTGGAGGGAATTGGTGTGACTATGTAAAAAAGCAAAAACGATGATGCATATCATCCCATGACTAGTATGGTGTGTTAAGGGACTCCATAATTTTCTCATTCTTATGAAATATTGGAATGGGAGAGCATGAGGGGAAAAATGACATGAATTTAGGAAAATTTTGAATCATCACCATGATACTCGGTGACATGGTTCACATGTGCAACATTGAAAGAGATAGATTAAATACTAGTGGAAGAAAGTTCCACCAATGTTAAGACAGAAGCAACATGGGACATAGGAGGTATGTTTGGATGTATGTTGTGATGGGCCTCCAAATTAGACACAAATAAAGGCCCATCAAACCTTTATTAGGCACATGAAGGATATATTAAACCTCACCTTATACACTTAATAATTCTTGTTTTAGATTTAATATGTTCTTAGGAAGGTTTAGAGGTAATTGAATATTATGTGCCTAATATTATTTATCTTTGTAGAATATTGAGAGAATATGGAGTAAATTATGAATAAGATAATATAGGGACTTACTCCCTACTTCAGGATGGACCAAGATTGGATAATAAATGAACAACATATCATGAAATTATTGAAAAATTTTGGAGCTCCTCTGATTAAGAAAATCGAGGAATGTTTTCCTTGGAATTTAATGCATATTCCTAGTGTTGGGAACCAGATACACTTTTTGAGGGATTTTGGAGGGGAAATATGCCTCCTTTAAATGATAATGATTCCTCATCTATTTGTATAAGTAAAAATTCAAATTTTCATCTAGGGGCATGTATTTCTTAGTCTTCTTGTGGATAAAACTTTTTATTTAGCAGCTCCACTTTCATTTCTAGCAAGGATGTACTTGGATTGATTCAAGTCATGAAGTTTGGTGCCATTTTTAGCTTCTAAATCTTGGTTTTCTTCATACTCTTATTTTCCATGGGCTTTTTCATCCCAGGAGCCTCATATATCTCTTATACAATTTCGTTATTTCCTTTGAATGTCTTTTTCACTTGCATCTCTTATTTTTTCTTTTACTATTCATGCTTCTTTTGTTTTGGGTTATATTGGTTAAATGATTGAAGTGAGTTTTTTTTAAGATTATTTATAGATTCAAAATCATGATTCATCCTTAGAACAGCTTTGAAAAGTCATCTTCATTATTGAGGGTTATTAGTTCATGAATCTAGAATTTCTAGAAGTCCCTTGTAGCAAAATAGTAGTAATTTTATTTGATTTTTTAAAATACGTTAATGAACTTAATTTGAGTTCATCCCACTTGTATTGGGTCATAAAAACATTAAATTTAATAATAAAAATTTATCCTGTAGCATTTTCACTTGATTAAGCTAGGCATTCAGTAGCTTAACTAGCTCACTAGTTCTTGAGTTTCCAATTTTTAGAGTAGTAATTTTATTCTATTTTTTAGCACGTGTTAACAGAGGTATTTTGGAGTGATTCCACTTGGAGTGGAGTACTAATAAATCCTAATCAATAAAAAAAAAATCCCATCGTATTTTCATTCGATTTACTTGGGCATTCAACAATTTATCGCCTCCTGTAGAAAAAACAGAGCCTCCTATAGCACCTCCCATAACACTTTGTGTAGCACTCCTATAACACGAGTAAATTTGACCATATTTTCTTCAAAAGATGTTTTTTGTCTCCTAATATTGAATAATTATCCCTAGGCTATAAATCCACGATTGGGGAAGAATAAATACCACTTAGGAATTTCATTTTTACAAAATACATTAGGCCTATTTCTTTGAATTCATGCTCCTAGACTTCAATTACAAATTATTTTTCTTTCATAGGATTAGTTTCTTTTCAAGGAAATTTTTTACATTCTGGAATTAGACTAATGATTCACATTGTTGCAAGTATCACAAGTTTTACACTATGAAAATAGAGAAGTACTTTTCATTCCTACCGCATGGCATAACCTTTAACAATTAGGATTATTGTTTACATTTGAGCAAGTAGCATTTCCATTTCTTGCAAATAGAGAAACATTTCTATTTCTGCGATTAGTTTAGGATTTGATTTCATGAAATTCACTCCATTACATCATATGAATGAAATAATGACACATTTTATTCTTCAAATATAGTGACGGCACCTCTTAAGTTTGTACAAACCTTGGGTTGATAATTTAAGTTGGCAGCCTTGGGAGTGGCATCATTCTTGTTCCAATATTGGGGCTCCTCATGTTTTCAGACACTCCAAGGGGGTATCAAAATGGTGATCTCATGGATGATGAAAAATAACGGATGTGTACGACATTCTTAACCATTTCCATATTATGAGGACCAATCTCAATGATTTGTTGATAGGGTCCCTTGCCCATCAAATAAGACATACCAGGGTTGTGTTGATTTGTGTGGCTTTGGAGGTACTCCACAACTATAGGTGTTGATTTTGGTAGGAGTTTGAACAAAAAATTGATTTTTAGGCGAAGAACCCAAAGGGTGGGGTTTTTCACCCAAGTGTGAGTGTGAAATCAAGAGGAAAAATAATTGTTTAAGTCATTTTTTGCAAGTGGGAAACCTTAAGGAACCAAAGGTGACCTAAGGAAACAATTTGATGGAAATTATAATGGAAGAAACCATTGCCTTAGTTAGTTGGGGTTTTGACCAAGTAAAGCATGTCGGCCAGGGTTAAAATTACACCCCTTAAGGGCTAATTTTCACCCTCACGAAACACTATAAGAGGGAAAGGAGGTAGAGTAAATTGATATCCATCAATATAATTTCAATCAAGAGGTAGAGGGAAATTCTAAGGTGCCACAGACCTAGAGGAGCTAGCTGGAAGGCGAAGGAGGATGATATTGGAGTCCTTCTAAGATTTGGTCTGGCCCTGTTAGGAGATACATAGGCCG
The DNA here is from genome assembly GCA_034641835.2 of Pinus albicaulis. NCBI lineage: Eukaryota > Viridiplantae > Streptophyta > Pinopsida > Pinales > Pinaceae > Pinus > Pinus albicaulis. The sequence continues at coordinate 934,882,086 of CM076570.1, read as the reverse complement.
AGTATACTAGTGATGTTCCGGGCATGTGAAATAGTACTATTATGTGATCTAAAAACAGGGTAGATATGATCCCAAAGATGAGGTTTGAGACCTTATTTAGCAACATTTTGGAGGGACACATTCCTAGATTGCTACAAGAAAGACGAGTCACATGTATTTGTGGATCGATGTTGTCAAGAAGGCCTAAAAGAAAGGTCTAATGTAGGGTTTGAGGACTGTGTTGGAGGTCGAGAATAAGGTACTCCTATATTTTTTCAAGAGCCCTAAAAGGAGGTATGAATCCTCTACAATATGTGCTCAAGACTGTGTACTTTCCAAGTTGTGGAAAATGTATTGGAAAGAGATAATTTTTTCCACTCATGTTGATTCGAAGTAAGATATGGAGGTTTTTTCCTAGGGTTTAGGACAACATATGTTTTTCCCTAGATAAGTGATTATTCCTATGGAAATTAAGACCCTTAAGGAATTTTTAGACCTCAGTGAAATGGTGACCTAGATCAGTGATGAATGAAGAGGGACGAGACCCTAGAAAGGGAGACATAATGACTCTCTATTGTGGAGAAAATTTTGATATATATAGACATAGAAAAGGGATCATATATTAAAGGAAGAAGAGGTTTGTTCAAGGGTTTGAATAACAATGACCATATAATTACTTCAGTGGATAGTTAGTAGAATTATCACTTATAAGAAGGTTGTGCATGTGAGCCCTAAGAACTAACCTTAGCAGAATTCAGTTAGTAGGTAGACTTGATTAGGCCCTAGGATCAACATTCTGATGTGACTAGAAAGTTGATAAGTGGGAAGCTCTTAACGACTTTATGAAAGTGGTATTGGAGAAACAAAGACACTATGTGAAGGAAATTGAGTTTTATTCACAAACAAAGTTGTGAACAATTATTCTCGTATGCAGTATGTAGTGGGTAGAATACCTCGAGCACAATGTTCATGAAAGGATCCATGGATTGTTAGAAGGAATATTTATGGGATACCTAGTACAACTGATGTAGGGAGACATATTGTTGATAACAATGAAATTGTAGAAGACCCAATGAGAAAAATTATTAATGGAGCAAGGAGGTTGTTTGTATGCATATCAGTGGGCCAAATTTCAGTGACAAAAAATGAGTTCTGATCATTGATAGTGACATGTTGGAAAACTCAATATGAAATTGCAATGGTTAGCACATTGGGAGGGAATAGGACCCTCTAGATTTTTTCAAGGTACATGGAATAAAAGGGTTCTAGTGTGCGCTATCAAAAACTAAGTCAAGTGACCTTTTTTCAGGGTAGATCAATGGCAATAGTTGTTGACACCAATCCCTAGTTGTGTCCTTGTATCATGGTTGTATGTAAGGGCCATGATATTTTGTACAGGAGCCCTAAGATTGTTGTATTATAGTTTGTGATATAAAAAGTAGTGGTGTAACACACTCTTCCCACATCTACCCAAGTAACCAACCAACTGGGTTAAACATGTGTTGAAAGGCTACTATAATGATATTCAACCTCCTAGGTGACCTTAAGGAAGTGGAATCAATGGAAACACAACATACATAAATTGTACAAAAACAACAACACCCCCAATAGGTAAGCCAACCTTTCAGGCCTCTTATCCTTAGGTCATACTGAACTTTTGACCTCTTTGATCCATATACGCAAGCACATGCTTGCAAGCCAACGTCCAAGAGGCTATAGCTGCATGCATAACACTGCAGGCCAGCTTCCAGGACCCCAATTACTCAGTTATGTTCCAGTATCCCAGAGATTTGAGCCACCTTTTCAGGCCTAGAACCCAATGCTCTTCCCATAACTTCATGAAAAGAAAAGAGACGATAAATAAAAATAGTACAATGATACGAAGAAATCACATCATTAAGAACTCATCTGAACCATCCTAGTCATGAAAACAATTTTTTCAAACATGTCACAAGCATGAAAGCTACAAGTATAAAAAACATAACTGAGCATAGGGGTACCATACTTATCTGAGAATCGCTAATAAGCATTTCCCCCTTACATCATTAGCCACAATACAATTTATTTGACCATAGATACATGGTACATTCATTTACAAGTAAAAACATGGGGAGATCCATACATCGTCAATGATAAAATACATGCTTATAACCAACATAATAAAAACAGAAATAAATCAGACACAACAACAATAGAATCCACATAATAACAAGTGAAATTATACATAAAATACAAAAGGAATGAGATTCTCATTAATGAAGGTAAAAACCAATTGGAAATCTTACTTCCATGTTCCACCCGACCATAGATTGGCTCAGCTAAATCTCTCTCTAGCCAATCACCCTTGTGTGATATTCCAAGCATGAATGTGGGAATCAGACCAAAAGAACCAACCAGAGAATCCTAAAGCTAAACCACCTCACCCTGATTTACCGTGATCCACACCCGATCACTTGGCCAACACAAGCATGGATATCACTGGATTCTCTTCGCCTAAATCGTGAGGAATTTTCCTACTCCTAGTTTCTTAGGCTTTACAACAACCCACAGTCTGAATCAGGGGTCATTAGCCCCTAAACTGAGACATACTCTCCAATATTTACCATATATCCCAAACCTAATATTTCTAGGCCTCAATGGAGATCAAATCGCCTGTTAGGCTTTACCGAAATCCAAAATCAGATCACTAGGCCCTAAACCGAGGAAACACATAAATCGATTTTGTGTCACATCATTTGAAGATACATCTCACTCATCTTTGCATCCATCCAAAAATCCAGCTAAAACAAAACATGAGAGCTCCATAACACCATGGCTTTCCAGAAATGGAAAGGCTAGGCTGAATACGCTATCACACCTGGAAAAAAATCATGCCAAGACATAAAATAACCACATGAAATACCATGCATGCTATATATAGAAAGGAAATCATACATGCACATCAATAACTTCAAAGAATCCTATTGCATCTTCCTAATTCCTAATCCTCCTTGCTTGCTTCCTCCTTCTTCTTGCTTTCTTGCCTTTCTTGCTCCAGTGCCAAAAATCTCCAAGAAAATCCAAGTGTCCAAGAGAGAGAGAGAGAGAGATAATAATGAGAGAGATGCATAAATGCATTGATAAAAGGTTTCAGAAAAATATTTCTAATTGATTCACATAAGCCTTTTTATAGACGGGGCCTCTATTTTCTTCATTTTTCAATATTTTCCTTCATTTTCCTCCTCACATGCAACCTATGACCTTTCTTCTCCCTTTTCTCCTAATTTCCATTATTTTCATAAATAAATGTGCCAAATATGCCATTTTTTCCTTTCCAGAGTACTTTCCATTGCCTTTTCCAATTTCTTTTAGTCATAATAAATCGAAGTGACACCCACTAGGATATTTTTCCCACCATTCAACTTGGAATACATGTCCCATCAACCATAGTTATTATTTTTTCCTTTATTAAATTTTATTACATGGAATTTTCACCAGGGTTGTTACAGAACCCTCCCCCTTGGGGGAACACCATCTTCTGTGTTCAATGACACCTACAAACCAGTAAACTACTAAAAATAAAACATATTGCCTATGGATATTTATAACACAACTTGTTGCCATATTTACAATGATTAACCATCTCAAAATAAAAAACAACCATGAAAATCATGCCGTGTACTAGATATTTATAACACAACTCATTACAATATTTACAATACTATACAAATATAAAAATATGCAAATTTTATCAACCAATAAATAGGGAATCTATAGGCTCACACCTCCACCCTCAAAGTAGTACCAAGGTTCACTTCCTCCCAAGAAGTCTTGAATCCAATGCGAAATTCAAAGCTACATCTAATGTCCAGTGCTACAATCTTGCGCCATTGTACACTCGGTGAATAGTTACCAACTCATTGTTCTAGGACACATTCCCAATGTGCATTTGATTCCATCTAGAAACACTAATGACCAAACCAAATCCATTCCCGACCTTCCCTTCTTTGATACACATTCCCTTGGGAAATCCAATCATCCCCTTCCGTGCAGTCACTCACCTTCCAAGTTCCCCGGATTCCCCTATCCTAGGCAATCCATTCCTTAGCAAGGCTTTCACGCATTTGAATGTCAAATAACCAAGGCATATACCTGCCTCAAAACCATCGTACCAGTCATAACATGTTCATGAAAATCAATGGAAACTATTGGGTACTAATGTCTCACAATGTCCCTGCTCCTGAAGTGCTTTACCAACATATTGTTGCATGTTTCAATTCCTTTCATTATTGCTTCTAATTTTTGTAGTTAGTTTCAACCACCCGACCGGGCATTTCTGTGCTTCCTGTACCAAGAACATAACTACCATTAGACTCAAAATAAATTGAAATAAAATCAAATCATACCTCATTGGTAACTCATCAATAAGGTACACCTACAATCATGTTCACTTCCTATCACGACAATTAAAAATAGTTGTTTGATCAAATCATCATGAATAAAAATATCACATATGGTTAGCTCTAAACACAACCATCATCAATTAAAATCATGAATCACATGAAATAAACATAAACCATAATCATAAATCACATGTAACCATCATAATTCAGAACCATAGATCACATGCAAAATGATACTGAAATAAAATACTGATACTTATCCTTAATCGGTCCTTACTTATGCCTTTTTTCTTTTGTACACACACTAGATCAATTGCCACACTCGACAAGGACCCATTGCCCTTTCTTCTCTTCACTCACGTACATAGACACACAATGTACAACACGTACATCCACACAAGGCGCACAACACCACACAATACGTACACCCACACCTGGTGTAAAACACAATACAATACTTACACCTACACCCAGTGTACAACACAATACATGTACATACACATACATCCGGTGTACAACACAACACAATAAATACACCTACACCGACATATAACACATACACCTACACCTAGTGTATGATACAACACAATACATATGACTAGACCAGAATACAAGGCATACACCTGCACCCAATGTACGATACAACACAATGAATACACATGTCATGATACCACAACTACACCATGAACCTACATAGTACCTCATGCCCGCAACACAACATGTATGTCATGCCCATAATACAACATGTATACTAGTACCATATGCACAACATGTGCACAACACCACCTGTACACAACACTACCTACACAACGTGTGCACAACATCACATCTACACGTCACCACATGCACAACATGTACACAATGCCAAATGTACACCACACCACCTGTACAATGTGTACACAATACTGCATGTACACAACACCACATGTACAACATGTACATGACTGACCACATGTACACAATGCCACATTCACAACATGTACATGGCACCACCTGGACACAACACCACATCTACAACATGTACACAACACCACATGCACACAACACCATATATACAATAAAATACAACATCATATGTACACATTACTACATATTTTACATGTACACATCACCATAGGTACAATCACTGAATCTACAACATGCACAACATATACAAAACAATATTAATGCACATCAATAGACCACACACTAACCCCACAAGCAACCTTGCTTCTAGTGTCTTTCCACTATTCATGCTTATCTTAGCATGTCGCAGATCACACTACTTTCACTTCGCTAATGTACCCCTCAACATTAACTGTCCATAACATAAACATAGGAATAGTACAAGAATATAATATCAATCCATGTCCACATGATACATACCTTGCAGATCTATCAGAGTTACTCTTCCCACTTGTTTCCTCATAAGACCAAGAACCTTTTCATTCCATTCACGTGTATAAGAAATCATTCTTCCACAAGAATGATCCTTGAAAACCCTATCATACAATGACATATATACATAGATACATACATATATATAATCATTAGTATCAAAAAATCATGATCCACGATGACCCTGTCAGACACGACATACATACGTACATACATGTATACATATATAAAAATCAACATAAAGCAATCATGATCTCGTCAGATAGTGACATACATACATGCATATATACATATATAGACATCAACATAAATAAGTCATGATCCCATCAGACGGTGACATAAATATATGCATATATACATATTTATATAGATTATCATGATCGTTATCACAACATAAATACCAGATATCATAATGTCTAGGTTAATACAACCCCCTTTATTCATGCACAACATGCACAACGTTGAGAACAATAGTTCCCAACATATCCAAGGAATCTAAAACCTCTGCTCCATTTAGTTTACCTCACTTGATTACCTTTCTCATGACTGTCTTGCCACCATTCATTTATACCAATGGACTCAACCAATCCAACCAGATGTCATACTATTACCATTAGTTTCCCTTATAAATGCATTGAGCTTCATTCGAGCCTTTAATTACCTGTTGGGTTTCATTAAGCTCTTACATAGCTCCATCAACTTTCATCTTTCCCAACCAATTCCCAAATTCTCAAAAAAAAGGCAAGAACAAGAAACAAGAAGAAGAAAACCATGAAAAATAAAAATAAATACAACACCACGACAAAGTGGCATGGCCATGCACTAGATGTAATCAAGATCACAAATCAAGTGCAACAAAACGCAAGAGATCAAAAGCACAAGACTGGAAACAAACACCATGACTCAATCCCCATGGGTCCCTAATGCTTCAAAGGAAAGCTCAACCCATGCCTTCTTCAAGATTTCATGGTAGTTTCTTTTTCCATTCATCCCTTGCATCATACTACCATAACCACATAACTGTCAGCGCATAAATAAATATAACAATATACCAGTTATATTACCTTTTTGTTCCAAACACGTTGCCTTGTATCTGAACACATAATATATCATCTCTCAAGGAACTCCAATCCCTTGGAAAATTTAGCCATAACTAGAAACCAATTGTTATACCTGTAAAATACATGTTCATAAATACAGAACAAGATTATTCCAAATATTTCGAGACAAGATTAGGGTTAAGAAGCATTCATGTATGTAAAGCACTCTTTTGTTTGGAATTGCTACCCAATTCCTTTCTTCTACCTTTCCCTTGCTACAATTGAGTTTTACTATGCACTATCATATCACTCAATTGTTAGTTATATAAGCACATCAATTGTTACCTTGTCACGTTAATGCCAAGCATGTTTCCCTGCAATTGTTCTTACATGTCAATCACATGTTCCAAATACCAAGACATCATATCTATTAACTAAAATCAACCTCTACCAAGATTAAAAGCCATGTAATAATCAATTAATAGTAAAAATCATAATTCTACAACTATCACCTACTTATACTCGAGTGCACATCCTTTATCAAGTCATCACATAGTGTGTTAGTACAACCGTATTAGAGTAAGATCATTTCTTCAAGAAATATTATAGACACTTACTCATCTCATGCAATTAATCAAACATTCAAATGAACTATAAACGTACAATGTTAGATAAGTCAAGTAGATGACATAATAGAGACCAAACACTCAACACTAGATAAAGGACATAATCAAACAGTTAGGCAACAAGTACATGGCGAAAGCAAACTCATACCTTAATGTATTTTAGGGGAGGCCATATTGTCAGCACAGTCAACCTAGATTAGCATAATATAACTTCTTAACACATCAACTCAAACATAAATAAGGTCATGATATCCATAATAGTAACTAGCTAACATGTTCACATCATAAGCTCATAAACAATTATCATTCATGCATAACACGTTTCACATATGCACAGTTAGTCTAGATTAGTACAACACACTATCATAATTAGGTCGACTCATACTTGAATGTCATAACCCTAACCAACTGCATAGGCCAATCCAAATTAGCATGATACATTTAACATCAATTTATTCATGCAATAACCCTAATCATCAAGTTAACTAACGTATAAAAACAAGTTAACATATAACATAATCATCTTGCTAGCTACACGTTAACATATAACATGCTCATCAACAACATATAAAATAATCATCGAGATAAATACAAGCTAACATATAGCATATTCATCAGAAACATATAACATAATGATCAATTAATACCATGCCTGACTAACCAACTCATGTACATATGATCACACTAGTCAACTAACATCTATCATAACATCAATAGAATGATAGGCATACACAAAACCATAGTGCATATGACTACACCGGTCAACCAACATTTGTCATACATGTAACCATAATAACAATAGAATGACAAACATATAAGTAACCCTAATACTTACAACAACCATTACATACCTACATGACAAGCATGCAAACTTGTATGACGATATGCTCTTACCCCAAAGTCCATTGTTGCAACGTCACTTTAATGACCTGCAACTCCTGCTCTATCTTAGCCAACACATTAGCATCATAATATACCAATATAATCATGATGTCCTAATTGGATACAATGAACTTATGCATAACAAACTCAATCAAACCAATGCAAACTTGACCATATGCACCCACTTGAAATGTATAACCAATCATGAATGACCAATGCATGTTCAACATATGGCATCACACAATCAAGCATACACGAATAACACTGAAGCATGACCAATATGTAACTCTAACATAAGCAAGAAATGCATGTACAATATGTAAGAATATGTAAGCAAGTGTGCACGAATAATACACAAGCATGGGAAACACATAACTAGTCATACTCTCATGACAACATGTTGACAAAAACACCATCAACACTCCCATAGCAACACCACTGCCACCATGGCCAACACAACACAGATGCAACAAGCACATAAATCATAGGTATGAGAAACACATATGCAACTAACATAAAGCATGACCAATACACTGAACATCTAGTCCAAGGGTTGAACCATGCTCTGATACCACTCTGTAACACCCTCTTCCCACATCTACCCAAGTAACCGGCCAACCGGGGTAAACATGTAATGAGAGGCTACTATAATAACATTCAACCTCCTAGGTGACCTTAAGGAAGTGGAACTGACATAAACACAACATAAAAACCTTGTACAACAACAACAACACCCCCAGGAGGTAACCCAACCATTCAGACCTCTTTCCCTTGGGTCATACTGACCTTTTGACCTCTTTGAGCCATAGACATAGGCACATGCTTGCCAGAAAATGTCCAAGAGGCTATATCCACATGCATAAAACTACATGTCAGCATTCAGGGCCCCAATTACTTAGTTATGTGCTAACATCCCCAGGATTTGAGCCACCTTTTCAGGCCCATAATCCAGTGCTATGACGAGAACTTCATGAAAATTTTAGAGATGATAAATAACAATAGGAAAATGATACTGAAGAAACCACATCATTAATAACTCATATGGGCCTCTCTTAGCCATGAAAGGCATTTTGTCAAACATGTCACAAACATGAAAGCTACAGGTATACACAACATAATTGAGCATAGGGGTCTCATACTTATCTGAGAATCGCTAAGAAGCATTTCTCCCTTACATCATTAGTTGCAATATAGTCTATTTGACCATAGATACATTATGCATTCACTTACAAGTAAAACCATGGGAAGAGCCATACATCATCATTGATAAAATACATGCTTAGAGCCGGCATAATAACAACAGAAATATAGTGGATACAACAACAATAGAATCCACATAATAACTAGTGGAATTATACATAAAATACCAGAGGAATGAGCTTCTCATTAATGAATGTAAAAACCAACCGGATATGGGACTTCCACATTCCACCCGACCATAGATTGGTTGAGCCAAATATCTCTTCATCTAATCACCCATGTGCCATATTCCAAGAATGAATGTGGGACTCAAACCAAAAGAACCAACCAATGCATCCCGAGCCTAAACCACATCACCCTCATCAAATATAAATCAGTATTTATCGTGATCGACACCCGATCACTAGGCCAACACAAGCATGGATATCATCAGATTATCTCCACCTAAAACGTGAGGAATTTTCCTGTCTCCTAGTCTCTCCGGCTTTACCACAAACCACAGTCTGAATCAGGGGTCACTAGGTCCCTAAACCGAGACATACTCTCTAGGATTTACTGTATATCCCAAACCATGGATTCCTATGCTTGAATGGATATCAAACCACATCTCAGGCTTTACTGCAATCCAAACCTAGATCACAAGGCCCTAAACTAAGGCAACACATAAATAAGTTCTATGTCATATAATTCAGAGATCCACCTCACTCATCTTTGAATCCATCCGATAATCTAGCTAAACCAAAGCATGAGAGCTTGACAACATCATTGCTATATGGAAATGGAAATGTTAGGTTGAATACACTGTCACACCTAGAAAAAACTCATGCCAAGACAAAGTAGAACCACATGCAATACCATGCATGCCATATCTAGCAAGGAAATCATATATGCAAATCAATACCTGCAATTAATACTTTTGCAACTGCTTGATTCCTTCTCCTCCTTGCTTGCTTCCTCCTTGTTCTTGATTTCTTTCCTTTCTTGCTCTAATGCCAAAATTCCCAAGAAACTCTAAGATACTAAGAGTGAGAAAGAGAGAGAGATAATAATGAGAGAGCTCCAAAAATGCACTGACAAAAGGTTTGAGAAAAAATCTTGCCAACTGATCCTCATAATCTTTTTTATAGATGAATCTTCTATTTTCTTCATTTTCCACTAATTTCCTTCATTTTCCTCCTCACATGCATCCTATGACCTTTCATCTCCATTTTCTCCTAATTTCCGTTATTTTCATAAACAAATGTGACAAATGTGCCATTTTTTTCTTTTCTTTCCAAAGCCTTTTCCAATTTCCTTTAGCCATAATAAACTGAAGTGACACCCACTAGGATGTTTTGGCCACTATTCAACTTGGAATACATGTCCCATCAACAATGGTTATTATTTTTTCCTTTGTTAGCTTTTATTACATGGAATTTTCACCAGGGTTGTTACAAGTGGGTTAAAATATTTAAAATTGTTATGTGCAATAGTTGATTCATTGATGTTTTTTGTTCTGCTATGCAAAGTAGAAGTATTATGGAATTTGAGTGTGTTTGTGTTCAAGATTTTAGACTCAAACTATATTCTTTAATTCCAAGGAAAAATCAACAATTAGAGGAGTAGAACTTCCACTATGAGAAACATTCTATTTGTGAAGAACGTTGAGGGTATTACAAAAGTGTGGAAGTAGAGGGAAGTGATTTGAGTACTGTTCATATGTGTAGCATGAAGCACATGGGTGGTTTGTGTGTAGAATTTTCTTTTTCTATTAGATCATTCAAGAAGAGTGACATGTGCTTCTAGGACATTTGGGTCTCATTGAGTTTCATACAAATTGACGAGATATTTAAGTTCATGGAGATCTAGATTTTTTTTTGTGGTATGGCCATGAATATCACACAAAGTGTGAGGAGGTGAAGGACTTGGCGCAACAATTTGGGTGGTCATAGCTTATGTTTTCTTCTCAGTATACCCTTTTTTTGGCTTTACCCTCATTTTTAGTTGTTTGCAGAAAAAGAATGGAATTTAGTTGGAGTTGATGTGGAACTAAAGTAACATAAGGGGCCATCCAAAAAATTTTAATGGGTGTAAAATTGAAATAATGTTTGATTTTCCCTAGCAAGGTTGGACATGGAGGATCCATGTACCAAGCTATAATCCCCAATGTTATGTTGGGAAAATTCAATATGGAAATTACAAATATACTAACCACTCCTTACAGTTGTAAGAAGAAAGGAATTTGGAAAAATTGATAGTGACCAGGGGGAACACCCTACTTATAGGTTTTGAATTGTAGGGATAGAATTTTGAGTAGCTGACTACTAGCAAGAGGGCCTTGTATGTTAAGAATATTGGGACTTAGACATCACACACACTTGAGAGGCACTACGTATAATGGCAATAGGAAGTGGGCCATATTATTCCCTAAGTAGCAAATATTCTTTGTAGAGATTGGGGTTGATCTAAATTAAAGAATGGATGGTTTGGTTCTAACCATTAAGGAGATAACATTTTCAGGATGAACCTCAAGTTTAAGATTGTAGTACATGAGTTGGTAAATGGTGACAATATTCCCATTATGAGGAAAGCTCATGGTGTGATAAATGAAGAAGTAGACCACCTTCATGGAATACATGAAGTTACACCCTATGAGGATATTATAGTTTAAAGGGGATTATATAACCTCCACATCAAGCAAGACTCTCTTTCCAACCAACTTAATAGGGAAATTTTTTATACAATACGTCCAACTAGGAGGGGTAAGCATCATATAGTCTTAATGTGATTGTAGATGTGACACATTGAAGAGATTTGATCTTTCACTAGACTTGGGTGAATGTCACACATATGGATGCCCCTTCATCAATAATGTAGTTTTTAATAATGCAATTTTTTTACGATTACTGGAACTCAGAAAGAAACGAATGGAGGGAGAAGAGGAGAATATATCTTATCAACATTTAAGATGATCATCAGATCATTAGATGGATCCAAAATTCCCAAGCTAGAGTTTATATCCTTTCATTGTGAAGGAAATTTTTGGAGGACTTTCATAGCTGACATGGAAATAAGGGATTGTGCCAAATCATCTACTATGTTATTGTTATGGTTTTCATGTGCACGCACATTGGTTGTGTTTCTACATAATGAACCCTTGGAAATATTTGGTTATGCCTCCATAAATGGTTGAGGTATCTATAGGGTTCCATTTGGTGATGATAGAGGCTTTGTATATAGTGTCAATAAAATATTAGGTGGAGTACCATATTGACACGACTGAGCAGAGAGATCGATACTGATAGAATCCATCATTAGGATCTGATATGTTCCATTCCTAGGTTTATTGGGAGGGGGAATTAGGGGCACAGTTTGGCGATAATTTGTGGCCACGTCTCCTTGTCGAGGAAGAGAGTTCCTAAGCACATCTATCCATGAAGGGGGTTGAATTGAGGTGGAAAGTGGTTAGTTACCCTACTTATCATTTTCTTGTGCTTCACATGCCTGGCACATATAAGGGAGACGATGAAACTCATGTGTATAATGGCCATAATTACCGCAATAGGCATAAGGATTTTATTTTTTCGAATAACATTTTTTTCCTAGATGGATTTCCCTGGTGCTAGGTTGTGGTATTTGAGTTTCCTCCAGTGTTGGTATTGGGCTATTGGCCCTAGTTTTTTAGGTTTCCCTAATTATTCGAATTTATTTTTCCCTTCTCCCTATTTATTTTCTTCAAATTAGGGGGATTATTGACATTTTTTTGGTCATACACTTGACCTTGTTGAGGTGGCACATATTGATTCATGTGAGTTGGAAGTGTTGGTGCCCGAGGGCTTGAGCACTTGACTACATAAATGGATAAAAGGTATTCAATTTTATGTTCCGGTAGGTGGGAGGAGTGCAATATTTCCTATGCATAAGTTAATGTGGATGGGTGTAGGTATATGAGGTACTAGTGCCTCCTTGTGAGGTAAATCAAGAAGGATAAGGGAGAGAATAATTGTAGGAGATATTAGTTTCCCCCTGGGGCTGACCATATCCCATTTTTCCTAGTAGACATGAAGAAGGTTGATGATATTTTGTGGGTCATATCATGCCATTAGTGGCATGGGATACGCCTAGTGTTGCATTGTCACATGGGTGAGAGCTTGGAGCATCATGGATGACGGTGTATAGGCATCCTGATTGGGCATAGATCAGATCATATTGCATGGCCTTTTGAATGGCCTCTTCCTCAATTTTAGGGAATTTTGAAGTGACATCTTTAGAAATAGGATGAAGGAGGGAATTCAAAAACCATTCCATAGAGAATGAATCATCAACCTTTGGAGATTTGTGCAACCTTCATTCTCTATTCCACTCTTAGATGTGATTAATTATGCCACTGGAAATGGTTTGGTGACATAAGGTAAAAATATCAATCATGATATCATGGAAGACAACAAATTAGTGTATGAGAGGAATGCTAGTCATAATACGATTTCACTACAATACCTATCTACATGAATTGAAATAGATGGAGGTGAGTCAAATCCTATGTGATGGAGTTTGAAGAGCATTTCATGTGGAAGTATTAGATGCCATTAGTGGGCTCCTCTCTTGAATTCCCCTCAAACATTGGGATATCTAAGGTGAGATTAATTGGAATATGGAGGAAATTTGGATCATAGAAGAGAGGATTATTTATGATCTGGGTCAAATAAGGGAGATTCAAACTAGCCATGAATGGGAGGAAAGGTAGGGTCACACTCGTTCCCATAGGGCTTCCTACATATGTTCTTACACTAGGGCCCACACTACTTCCAACATTAGAACCACAATTACCTCTTATTTGGCACCCACATTGGGATTGGCATTGTTGCCAGGGTTGACACCTACCATATTGGTAGCAGGTTGGGATGTAGTATAACTAAAGGAATATGAACTACTAGATGGATAAGTAGAGCTAGAGCCTGAAGATGGGGTAGGGGGAGAGACCCTGAGTCATCAAGTAGGTGTACCTAAATTCTTGAGAGGAAATTGAGGGTGAAGGGCTGTCAATATCTGCAGCTGGTGCTTGATAGAGTTATTTTGTTGAGACAAAGTGTACACAATAATATTGGTTGAATATAGGAGGCTAAAGGGATAAGGACATGAAACAAATCAAAAAACAACAAATAGAAACTATGTGGATAACAGGTGTGATGTGGTTTTTTTAATTAGTATGGTAATCTAACTCATGCATATTTTTCATGTAAAAGGAAAATACTCTTTCCTAACAAATGAACTACTCATAAAATAAACCCTAGAATATATTTTAAAATGGCATTCCAAATATCCCAGATACCAAGTAATCACGATCAAAAAGGCTGAGTGAATGTATTGAAGATAGTTTCCCTTACAAATGCCAAGTGATGAAATCCCACAAACTCGCAAATGTCTATCCCATGTGTAGTTGCTTCCAAAAATACCACATATAAGGTAGTTTTTTCTAAAATATTGGTCACTAAGGATGTTTTTATCTAGTGGGGGAGAGAGTCTCTCAACTTTTGGTTGTCAACTTTGGAACCAGATTCCCAGCTAAGAGGTTGAAGAGTCATGGGAAACTGCTAATATATACAACTAAGCCTTATCTGGTTCAAAAGTTTATCATGTGCACTGGTTTCATGCCACTACCAGATGGTGAAGGATTTACAACTACCTAAATTAAACCTATTTGTTCCAATGTATAATGACCAATGGGTTGGGTTGGATGCCTATCACACTAACCCTTACCTAACTAATTAATTGTTTTGGTGCCCAAGTGGGCTTAAGAAACCTTTTTTAGATTATGATTGATTTTGAGGGCTCAACTTGGGGTCATGAACCAAACATTTACTTTAGTGGTGTGTATGTGTGTGCAAGTGTAATGTGTTGCAACTAGGAAATAAAAGTAGATTGCAATGAAATTATAGTTAATTAACTGTTGAAAGTTAGTAAATAAATTACTATAATAAATAGTAACAAGCATTCACATTAATTAATAAACTTCCTATCCTTAGTCCTATGAGGATTTCATGAAAATAAAAATGGAGGTGAGAAGGAGGGAAAAAAGGACGTTGAAATGGGTAGACAAAAAACCAAAATAAAGATGATATCTAAGTTATTAACATACAAACAATTTTTTTAGAGGTAACATGAAGTAAACAATGGTTTTGAGTTGTTAATAAACCTATATAATGTCTATCATCATGATCCTTACTTATGCAAGATCACAATAGAATACATATATAAACATAAACATAAAGATTCAATAGAAGTAAAACTTTATTTCATTAATATCAAAGAATTCAAATACTATTACATACAAAATGGAAATAAACTAGCTCGAGAGATAGTAGCTTATCTCAGAGAATATATGTGGGGGCTACATGCCTCTGAACTATGTTAAAATGAGGCTCAAGGGCCTTCTTATTGTTGAAAAACAAGGGAAAACCCTGAATAACCAAAACACTAACACCAAGAGATGGAACACCAAGAGTTTGTGACCTAGTTAAGAAGAGTTTGTGACCTAGTTGGGATTAGTTAGGTAGCCAACTTCCTAGGGTCGTAACTTGGTCTTATTATCTCTGTTTGGCATGTATGATATCTCATTGGAAATATCTCTCTGAGTATTATAGGATCTACTGCAGGTCCCTTCCTACGACTATGGGCCTGCTACAGACCTAAAAAAAAATCGTTTAGGGGGTCAAAACTGCTCCAAAAGTTTAGGACCCAAAAAACTATTAAAAATAGTAAATGCTGCTATAAACAAGGAAAATGATGAAACCAACTAGAGGTATAGGTGGAATAGGTGGATGGCCACCAATATTCGACTGGATCACATCGAGGGGGATCCAAGAAAAAGAAAGGAAAACCAATACTAATCAAAATGAGATGTTCTTAACTCATAAACTTTAAGGGATAAGCATGGGAAAAAATCTAAAAATATAGATTTTTAACTAACCTACAACAATAATCTCCCAATTCAACCCCCAAATTCTAGCTCGATGGAGGAGTACTAGAATCCATTTAGGGTTCTTTTTCTTCCTCCTAAGATTAGAATTTGATATGATCAAGGCTTGCAGAGACACTACTAATAAAAGGGAGCCCTAAACCCTACAACAAATACTAAGTCAGAGAAAACAAAAAAAATCTATTTTTTTGGGAAATTTTGACTAGTGCGGGAAATTGACATGAAAGTGGGGTGACCATTGACCAATGTAGAAAAGGGACAAAAAATGTAGTGACCAATGTAGAAAAGGGGCCTGAAATTTCTTTGCACAATGCAAAAAAGAGTCTAGAAAGTTTGTTGGATGCTCAAGACCTTAGTTTTTTTGGATTTGACTTGGATATATCGTTTGTTGTTGTTTCAAGACATGCGATTTGAAAAACATCTAGTAAGGGAATAAAAGCATCAAATTGTTCCAAAAATTACAAAAAGTAGAAATACACTAAATGAGGAAAGGTTGAATTAAATCCCCAACAAATTCATCATCGTTTTGGTGTCTTTATGTAGTAAGGGTTGGCAAAAAGATCTAATCAATGGGTTGCACATAGTGCAACAAGGAATTTTGAGGATTTTTTTATTAAAACTCTAAGATGATCATGCATTCATATGTTTACTTATAGATCTATGAAAATAACAGTGAGCAAAAATATATATATAAGACCATATAACATGTGATAAATTCCAAATAATAGCCGGGAATAGCCTATTGTTATGTCACCTGTGAGGAGTTTCAATTAAACAATTCTTTTGGGGACCTCCTCTATGGGAGGGTTCATTGGCAACCTTATTTGCAATAATATTATCCCTCTCTAATGGGAAAGAATACCAAAAATTTGAGTTTCTTAATGAAGACTAAAATGGTTTAGGATCGTAAGTTTTATGATGAAAATCGTTCATGGTAAAATGAAGAGAAAAATGCTACTTACATTTTTCTCATGTGTGTAATAAAATGCTACTTACATTTGATAAGGTCCAAGTATTATAAAATATTTGTTAGAACAAATCAAGATCTAAGTTGATATTTTACTATTATTTTTTAGAGGAAAAAATAAAAATAATGATAGATGAGTTTCGTTTAGATAACTACCTAAAAAATATTGATTTAATGAGTTAATTAATAAAAACAATTTATAAAATAATGATCTATTTTTTGTTTGAAAATATAGTGAATTTATATTTATATATATTAAAGTTTATGTTAATTTAAATCATAATTAAAATATAACATAATAGAATTTATTTGTTATTTTAAATTTAATATAAAATTAAAAAATCAATAGATTATAAATATCAATTACAAAAATTATATAATTAAGAATACTATTTTTTTAAATTTTATTTTAAATTTTTTTATAATAAAAAAATATAATTCCAACCATTCTTCCATAATCAAATTTCAATTAAAAATAAACATAAAAATCCACTTCTTCCTAAAACATCCACTGGATCACATGTTAATTACCACGCTGATCACATTCTCATCACCCTGGAAAAGGCGTAGGTAACTCATAGTGATTGATTTACTCTAGAAATTGCTCCCATGACAAAATTTTATGTAACAGTTTCACTTGGTTTCGCTTAGTTAAGAATTTTAATCAAAACATTGTCAACCCACAGATTTATTATAACAACCATTTTGAACAGGGTGATTCTCTATATGTACAATGTCCAATGACATGGCTTTCTATTTCCAGTTGACAGATTGTTAGTCAAGGAATTACAAGTGAATAATATCCAAGATGGGTAGATCACCTGGATACTTAATAGAAGGGCACCACTGCGAGGCTTGGACCAAAGAGGAGGATATGATTCTCTCTCAAAATATTTGAATTCGAATTCATGGTGATGGTGGTGAATGGGCAAATCTCTCCCAAAACAGATATCAGGAGGAAAACAAAGAGAATTTGTTTTGCAGGTCTTAAGCAGGTTGGAAAGAGTTGTAGATTGTGTTGGTTGAACTATCTTTGAACCGATATTGAATATGTTCCAACATTAATTGCGGTTATATTTATTTGGAGGAGGATAAGCTTATTATTTGTTTGCATCACTTTTCAGTTACATTTCTCTAGAGGAGGAGGAGCTTATGAAGTAAGGGTAATCTATAAGCAGGAATTATTTAAAATTTGTTGATCGTTAACTGAAAGTAAATTTATATAGTTTAATGTAAAGAAGTAGAATATGTATACTTTAATAAATTTTAGCAATTAAATGATTTCAAAAAGTAGATTCATTCATTCACAAAAATTGAGAAAGGACGGATTTCTAAGAATGTCATATCACCAAAAAAAAAAAAAAAAAAAAACCAATTTAATATTTGTCTTTATAAATTGTCATACATTTATTAACTAATATTTGTCTTCATCTTAATCTTAAAATTGGATCAATAAATCTCATATTCATATATATATATATATATATATATATATATATATATATATATATATATATCCCTGAAGGTTAGTTCTATTGGTCTCCCGTTGATAAAAGCACCTCGTTATTGGGAGGTCACGGGATCAATTCTCCTCAATGCTCTTGGGTTTAGGCTCTACTAATAAGCCCGTGGGAAGTGATCCCTTCAGGTGAATCTACTGGGAAATTTCCTCAGAATATATATATATGGTCCTACAAGCATTGGTCCTTGGTAGCATGACGATTTCTAGGTTGAACAGGCAAGCACTGAAATCAAGAATTACTAGAAGACACATCTCTTCAAGAATATACTATCAATGAAAGAATTTCAACCCAATTCGAGGATACAAAAGATGAAGAGAAGGTCAAAATCTCCTCCTTTCCCATGGAATCATGTGGTCAAAAACACCCCCATCAAATTAACAATTGCAGCAAGCACTCTGAAATGGTAAGACTAGTTGGCTTCAATGGTTACGGATGCAATCATTATCATAGTTCATATGAATCCCTCAAATTGTGTAATGTTAAAGAAAATTCAAAGTACAGTTCCTTTGTGATGGAAAATAATATTTTCGAACCAAGATGTAGAAACTCTACTTGCTCTGTGTCAAGCTTAGTAGACAAGGAATCCCTACATTATGATAAATTTGCAAGAGATAAAGCCACTTTGCTTGAGAGTTTATTTGAATTGAACCACCTATTGCTTCCTAAATGGAATCTATTCTCTCCATTGGAATGTTCATTAAATCTTGTATTAGAATATTTCTATGGGGTAAGGGCCACACAGATGAATGGATTTGAAGATATCATGTGTTGTGATAAAAGTAATATGCAAATTATCATCAAACTCGAAAGGGAAAAGCCTCTTTGTGGCGGACTAGTGCTAAATCCAATGCCGCAGTGGCAACCTTTACTTTTCTTTATATCAGCCCTCTCTATTTTTGTAGTCGTGCGAAGGTGGTAAAAGCCACAATATGAAAATTGAGCATGTCAATAGGGATAAAGAAGAGGTCAACACCATAGTAGTTGACTTTATAGGAGACCCTAGATTGAGTACACTACAAAGAAAATACCCTCTAGTGGATGTTTTTGAGGAAATCCTTATAAAAATAACCTAGACATCCGTTTGTAACGAAGGTTACTAGAGGAGGTTGGTGGTTGGAGGTTTTTTTTTCGGTGTGTTTCTTATCCTAAACTGCACCAGTGCATTCCACTAGAGAAAGCACCAGTGCGTACAAAAAATTGGCACACCGAGACACTGTGTGATCGATACAAACCTGCCCGGTGCATCTCATTACTATAGCGCATCGGTGATCTACAAAGATTTAGCACCGGTGTGTCCTAAAACCCTGCGCCAAAACTGAAACAACCCGGTGCGGTTGTAAGAAAACACTTGGTGCTCCTAGAAAATCCGCGCACCGGAACAGGGTTAAATAAAATAAAAACCACGGACAAAAATCCGCAATTTTCACTTTTCAGTGCTCAAGATATCTCAAGCACTGGTGCAAATTTACCTTGTGTGAGGTGCCTTGCCATCGGTGCTCCCATTGCATTGCTGCTGCTGTCCATTTCCCACCATCTCCATTTCGAATTTTTCAAAACGGTGGGAAAATTTAATTTTACAAATTCTACAGCCAATATGCCTCCTCAACGGCCAAATGTATAGGTATTTTACTTGATTTTCCATAATTAGACCTTTTAGCAGATTAGTTTTCTAAAATAACTTAAAATTCACCTTATTTATAAAAAAAAATCCCGTGCGATGTGCTTGAGTCGTTCGGCTCGCATCAGTTTGCGATGCTGACTGTAAATTTACAAGTCGCACCACGACTAGTGCTAATGGTATCCGCACTCGTTCCAAGGTGGTAACGAAACGACACACTGTGATTTTTTAAAATTAAAAAAAAAATTATGGTGTTGTCGGTTACCCAGCCACACCATTGACCATGTCGAATTGCGGGAATGCGGTGCGTTGAATGAAATATCCACCCCAGGGCAGGTATTTTTGTAAGTGCACCACCATCCCAAACTGAACATAGTTAACGATGTGGTCATGTAAACGACGACACCATTGACTATGTAGTGATGTCAAGAGGGTGGTGCTCTTCCTAAACTAGACACCCTAGGGTGCATTGTTTGGTCAACGCACCGCCCTCCTGACACTGGTACATAGTCAAAGGTGCAGTTTGTTATGCCACCGCACCATTGACCTTGTAAAAATGGCAGGAGCATGGTGTGCTGAAAATTTCCAAGTGCGCGACAAAAACAGACGCACCGTTACCGGTGCATGCCTGTTTTTTGTGGCGCACCGACCGTTTTTTTTGGTTTTTTCAAAACAAATTATATATATATATATATATATATATATATATATATATATATATTCCTAAATACATGTCTTATTTAATAAAAAAATTGTATTTAATATGTCAATCATTCAACGATGTCAAAGGAGAGAAGAGAGGGAACAACAACAACAACATGCAGACTAGTATAACATGGTTCGCCTATGGGAGGCACGAGAGAGGGAGAGAGATATGTACCCTCGCCCTATTACAACAACCACCCAGGTGCTCCTAATGGAGATAGGCCTCCTCAAGTTATATGAGGAGGATACATCCCTAAAGGGCTATGGTGGGTTTTTGCAACAGCTTATCCACAAGTGTAATGCCCACCGACAGGCTTTCTGGGTTGGTCCTAACTAGTGGTACGCGCCCACTGAGGAGGCCATACATTTCATTACTGACCTATCGAGGAGAGGGGTGCATTTTCCCTCGTTACTGAGGTCACCATTGACTATGTAGCAGGGAGTCAATTGATGTACTCCCAGAGATACATTAGCGTGGATATACTGTCTACTGCAGATTTTCAGGTCTCTAGAGGTTAGTTACGTATTGCTTCATTTGGTGGAGAGGAAGTGAGGTGCCTATCACCACTGATTTTGACCATTGCACACCATACCAGTGACAGGAAACACATTAGTTGCCCGCTTATATTTTATGTTGATTCTTTATTATAAGTGCCACGACTTGTGAGGTGGTCTGCCATTTTTTTGCGGCAATTCTGTACAACTTTAGATAGATATCGTGCTCAAGCACAAAGGAGGGTGAACTTCCCTTTTGCTTCATAGCTATTTTTTTTATTTTTTGAGAGGTTTCTAGAGACGAGGCCTAATTTTTTTCGACATTCTCGTAGGCTGATGTTGTATATACGGATGCAGATGTGGGGACAGATGATGCCCAAGAGGGGCTTGTGAGAGTTTTCCGCGAGGATATCACATGATGCACTACAGTTGCTAGCCAGTGTTGATGAGCATCCCTTCATTCTAGTCCCCTGTCCGTATGCTGGTTTGGATTAGCTAGGGTGTGCCAACATCCTCTTCATAGATGATGAGCTGCTGGATGATAGAGGTGATATTACTGTTTTCTTTAAATTTATTCTTACATGTTCTTTAAATTTTTTTTATTAAACTTTTTAATGAAATTGTCTAATTATTTTTGTGTGCTTAAATATATTTTGTAGACATTGGGTCATTTGATGGCAATGAGGTGCCACCGCCACCAAATGATCTAGGTATAGATCCTAATGACAATCAGGAGATGGCAGATGCCGAGGATCAGGTTGGTGCAGACAGACTTGGTCCTTATGTTGCACAGGTACCGATTGTTGTGAGGCATAGGCCTGACACTAGATTTAGGATGGAGTTGGGCGACCAACTCTGTGCACTGCTTGTGGAGGGGAGAGTCAGGCCTACCACTATGAGAGAGATACAGGACGATGCTAGGCTGGTACATATGTGGAGAGGCATGCCACATGTCATGTTCACCCTAATGCGGTATGTTGTAGGAGCTACCAACTTAGTGACACGGTTGAGGAGGGCCCTTCCACGTAGGCATGGTCGAGACATAGTACGCCGACAGTCGAGCAGCGACGCATCATATAATGATCACGATTAGGGGAGTGATCATCGTTCACCTCGCGCCACAGATGAGCAGCCTGCAACATCAACCAGCAATCATGATCATGAGCAGGCTGGACCATCCACGTCGAGTCAACCTTCTCAGCCTGCAGTATCCAACATTCATGATCATGAGCAGGTTGGACCATCCACGTCAACTCATCATGATTAGTAGCCTCCAACATCCAGCAATACTCATGATCATGAGCAGGCTAGACCATCCATGTCAAGTCATCATGAGCCACCGATAGTTGATCCTGATCAGCATGAGGCACCACAAGATCAATAGCCACGTGATGATCAACATCTATCTGAGCTTGTCGAGGCTACACCATTGACTGAGTAGGCCTCGACTAGTACTACTATTGATGATCTACCACCAACTGATATTTGACATTTATATTACAGTTGTATATTTTTGATATTATATATATATATATATATATGGTCCATGTATTTTCTGTTCATATTGTAGTTGTACTTAATTTACATGTTGGTGAGCATCATGATGTGTATTTTGTTAGGCCGTGTTAGATATGTTCATTTAATGTGCAACTTACAGATAAATGTGTATGTGATAGCAGTAATTTGACATGAGATGTATATTTGATGTGTGTTGTGATTATGTTATACAATGCTAATTGTGTTTTGTTAGATGATCATGATCACGATGATTAGATGATATTAGCGAATTTGAAGGTGTTTTTTAGTCGAATATGATGTTCGTACGATGGTTATCATGATCGTGATGTTTATTTAATTTAATATTAAATCATGATATTTATTAAATATTATGTTGTGATTGTAATTGAAATTTTAATTTTAATTGCATGTAAAATTGTAATTGTATTTGTAATTTTAATTTTAATTGTAATTGTATGTAAAATATTTGTAAAATTTTAATTGTAATTGTAATATTTAATTTATTGTGAAATGATTGTAATTCTAATTTTAATTGTAATTGTATATATGTAAAATTGTAATTGTAATTCTAATTGTATGTAAAATTCTAAAATTGTCATTGTAATTGTAATTTTCATTTTAATTGTAATTATATGTGAAATTGTAAAATTGTAACTGTAATTCTAATTCTGATTGTATTAAAATATTTGTAAAATTTTAATTGTATTAATGTGAAATGATTGTAATCGTAAAATTGTAATTGTGATTGTAATTTTATGTAAAATTCTAAAATTATAATTGTAATTGTATGTGAAATTGTAAAATTGTAATTGTAATTGTAATTGTAATTTTATTTGTAATTGTATGTAAAATATTTGTAAAATTTTAATTGTGTTAATGTGAAATTATTGTAATTGTAATTGCAATTGTATGTAAAATTCTAAAATTATAATTGTAATGGTATATATGTAAATTTGTAATTGTAAATTTTAGGTAAAATTCTAAAATTGTAATTGTAATTGTATGTAAAATTCTAAAATTGTAATTGTAATTGTAATTGTACGTAAAATATTTGTAAAAATTTAATTGTATTATTGTGAAATGATTGTAATTGTAATTGTAATTGTATGTAAAATTCTAAAATTGTAATTGTAATTGTATATGAAATTGTAAAATTGTAATTGTAATTTTAATTGTAATTGTATATGAAATTGTAAAATTGTAATTTTAATTGTATGTAAAATATTTGTAAAATTTTAATTGTATTACTGTGAAATGATTTTGTTAAAATATATAAATTTTTAAATTTGTAAAATTGTAAATAATTGTAAAATAATAAATCTAGAATAATATGAATTTTTGTAACATAATAAAGTTTAGAAAATAATGCAAATAAATTCATTTACTTTAGAATTATCATTATTTTATTATGATCTTACACACCCAAAAAAAAAAAAAAAAAAAAAATTATATAGTACGTCATTGTTTTCAAGATCAACATAATTACAAATTATTAAGTGAAATATTGATTTTAGCATTAACACAATGCAAATTACCAATTAATTCAAAATACTTATTATAATGTTTCGAAAAAAAAGATTCTTATAAGTTATAAGGTAATTAAGTCATCTTCTTTATAAAAACCCATCTTAAAAAGTATAAATATTGATGAAATAACACATGTACCATATCACTCTCGGTTCTCATGATCACCCTCATTATCTTCCAACTCGCTTGGCAAGATAACACTATTGTTCTCAAAAATATGTTTTGATCTAGGGTCATGTCTCAATACGAACCACCAATCCCTATCCAACACATCTGGGTAAAAAAAAAACCTGGTTGCAGTGTTTGGGGAAAACATAGGGCTTCTTAGTTTCATCCCACATCTTTCTAGAGTTGATACATATCAACCTATTATCGCGATCTTCCTTTACATTATTCCGATCAAAGGTGTCCCACCACTTGCACCTAAAAATAACACAATGGAAAGAAGAGAAATCCACTTCAATGATCTCGTGTATCTTTCTGATGTAACCTAACGTC
Source organism: Pinus albicaulis (assembly GCA_034641835.2). NCBI lineage: Eukaryota > Viridiplantae > Streptophyta > Pinopsida > Pinales > Pinaceae > Pinus > Pinus albicaulis. The sequence continues at coordinate 934,856,794 of CM076570.1, read as the reverse complement.
CCTCATACTAGGTTTTGATCACGGTGGCTAGATCGACTAGATTGATCGAACTCAACTTCCACTCCACAGTCTTGTGTCATGTCTCCATCATTGAAATTTTCTATGTGAAAATGGTGTCCATATGCCCACATAGATGGGAAAAAATGTACCTAGATAAAAAAGTTTAAAAATCATAGTGTCATGTGCCTTATAATAACCTAATAGTTGAAATATGGAATATAGATGTAATTACATTTGAAAAGTGCATTATTAAATTTAAAATGTAAATATAAATTTAATATATTATTACCGCATTGGTGCACCCAATCCCTATGTTTAGTGCATCCTCTTCAGGACTCGGGTAACGACCGGTTGCACTGTATTTCTCTCTGACTTGGTTAGCAACCCAACTGTTGGTTCATATTTTTGGCATATTTTCTTTTAAATGATCGGGATAAGGCACACTTCTACCATTCAACCGTTTGAATTATTTCTTGTCACTATCCCATTTCATCCTCTTTTGTTCGTACAATGCGACCCATGGTTATGTCGCTTCAAAATTGTAAAGAATGAATTTATTGATTGCTTCAATTTCTACATTCACTGATGAAATCAAACCGACATTATATAGTACAAAGAGATCAAAATATACATTATATTGAAGTTCAACATGAATATTTACTTTATGTAAATTTGAAAAATTATAAGTCACTTACTCTTTATTAAGCGTTTTTTTTCCATTTGTTTGGAGCAGCTCCCTTTCTCTTTTTCCTTCATCCCTTTCATTGTCCCAAATACCGCACCTGGTCTATTGTCGATCTGCTTGATGTACTCACTGGCATAATAGAAACACTGATACGATATGTACCCCTTTTCCACAAACCCCTCGGGTTTTGTCCTTTGTCGAACAAAACCTTTCAATTTATTTATGTACCTCTCTAATAAGAACATCCAACGACAAGAAACCACCCCAAGTAATTCAACCTCATCTACTAGGTGGATTAGAATATGAACATGAAAGTCCATGAAACTCGTCGGCAATTCCTTCTCAAACATACAAACAATATCAACTATCTCTTGATGCCACCGTGGAATGCTAGCCACATGAATCTCCTTTGACCTGATCCAACGTACAAATGAAGATAATTTATATATGGCACATCCTAAGTCTTGGGGGAATTCATGTTTCACACACCCACGCATGAACAAAGGATAATGACACTACAAATTTATAAACACGTGCAATAATATACAAAATTAGTTATGTTTTATGATCCAGTCATGGGATAAAATTTATTAATATAAAAAATAATAAAATCATGCTTTTAACATTATACGTAATATTAAAGGTTCAAATGGTCATGCGATTTCAACCCCGAAAAATGGTCATCCATAGTGAAGCAGCGCCGTAGTGAAGACCCGTATGAAGATGACACCCTCACACCCATTATAACTTCCTCTGCCAAAGAAAGATCATCTTTTTTTTAAAATCCATGGGACATCACCTTCTTTGAAATACCATGAATTAAAGGGACCAACGCCTACCTTTGATCCTATACTTTCTAATCATCTTGGCCAATGTTTATTTTTAGTTTTTAAAGTAATAAATTCTTTCCTAACAACCCATGTGTCACTTTTTTTTGATGATATGTGCCTCCATAAAGAATATGAACCATTTTTAAATATATGCATGGGATCTAATAAGTGGGTAATCTTAAGATGCTCCCAATATGGGAGGTTATAAGATATATATTTCCTTTTCATCCCAATGTGAAATTTCTCAACTTACATGTCAAAGAATTCTGGATCATCGAACATAGGGTCCCCATTTGAATCGAATATTTCTATGAACTCCTTATCCTTCTCTCTCTCATATGCTCTATGCCATTCACCTTGTGTCGTTATTGGAGGCCTTTGGGTTCTCTCTCGTTTACCATAGAAAGAGGATGTTGCTCTTCTGTAAGGGTGTTCTTCTGGGAGGAATACCTTGGAGCAGTCATACACTGGCTTTCGTAGGTCAATGGACCATCTAGCTTTTAGAGAAGGTCCACAACATTTACATCCAAAATACCCTTTTGTTACCAAACTTGCAAGATTATTGTATACAATTTATATGCATGGCACGTTAAAGAATATCATGAAGATCAGAACAATTACAATGAATCAAACAACTAATATGTGAAAGAATATTGTTACGTATATAAACAAATCAATAAACATGTAATTTACCAGAGAAAAATCCTAAGCCTAGATAATCATGTGTCGTGTAAGCACATATGCCATACAATGTAAAACTCCTCTCCGCTGTGATGGGTCTTGATACATCATATACATTTATCCCATCCCATAATTCCTTCAATTCTTCTACCAATTGTTGTAAGTAGACATCCATATTCTTCACTTGTCTTCTACCAGGGACTATGAGAGCCAAGATAAGATGTTCATTCTTCATGGACAACCATGGGGCGATATTGTTATTGATCACTACTATAGGCCAAACAGAATATTTGGTGTTCTAGAGGGAATATGGGTTGACGCCATCCATGGCTACGCTGAGTCATAGGCTTCGTACTTCATCCTTGAATTTTTCGGGCCATGTATCCTCTATATGCTTCATGGCTATTGAATCAATTGGGATTCGCATAACTCCCAACTCACTTCTGTGAGAGGCATGTCATCCCTGCAACATAGCTAATTCTTTGCAATGAAAGAGCCTTTGAATCCTTGGGATTATAGGCACGTGCCTCGATATCTTGAAAGGAGGACCACATGATTTACCCTTATTTTTTGATTTATCATACCAGTCATGCCCACATTTCAGAAATATCTCTTTGTCTGCATATTCTCCTCTATATAGAATACAATCATTTGGACATGCATGATATGATATGTACTCAACACCCAACATTTTCAACAATTTCTTTGCCTCTTTGCTGCTACTGGGAAATACATTATGACTCAGAAGAACCTTATCTTTGAATAACCTATAGTTGGTGATCATGGAAAATATTAAATGTACATTAATGCCGATATACTTATTAATGTTCATAAAATTGACCATTTGTAATATTCATTGTGTGATTATATTTCTCAAAATTATATAAGGGAGGACTTTATGGTAACTTACCTCAAAATTTTTGAGAAACATGCATTCGAAAAGCCAAACTTTTCTTTCAAGTTATACAGTAACATCGTTGTCCCCAACTAGGTATACTTTGACTGACCACTAGGTTCAAAGAGAGGGGTGGTGGAAGCAAATTTAAAGCTTTCGAAAAAGGTGTCAACAATATGAGCATCATCCCCTAGTTGATCATCATTTTGGAATGCATCTAACAACATTGTCTCCATGGCAGTCATATCCCTTAAGTAATCATCCATACCAACCTTTATTTGATTGCCTACATTGCCAGCTTGTGAAGAATTATTATTGGTGTAGTCATTCCTAATTGGTGAATCTGGACATAGTGGGAATTGAATCGGTGGTTGATTCAACCATTCTTGGTATCGTTCCTCTTTGATTTTTCCTCTTAATTAAAACTTTTCTCGATTTGACATTGTTGTGGGATGAAACGAAAGATGGTAGGTAGGTCACTCATCATCACTAGAATCCTAATAATTTCAAAAAATATGTTTGAACATGATTAGTAAAAAATATATGATATCAATTAGTAAGAACGTTGACAATGCATGATAAATTTGTTTGATGTTGAAATAATTACATTAATATACCAAACAATTATTATTATCATCATTGTCCGAGGATTGTGTCTAGAATATGCAATATTATTACAATTGGCAGGGTGAAGCGGTTGTCCATTTTCATCTACCAAATGCACTTTGCAGTATGCTGCTCCTGATAAGAGCTTTCGACGTTTTGGAGCTGTTTGAATATTTTGTGCATATGAACTTGATTCTGAATCTACATGAACTTGCAAATTTGTATACATTATAAATTTTATTAAGCTAATTGAAATGGATAGAAAACATAAATTCAATTAGATAATGAAAATATAAATAAAATCTAAAGTAAATATTACGTCTCAAGATGGATAGGGAGAACTCCGTGATGGACTTTGAGAAATATTATGGAATGAGATGGATTTTGAAGAATTTTTCATTCGATATAATTATGATATTTTCTCCCTGCATTTGAGCAAAATCAACAATAAATTTTAGTGTACACACCTAAAAGTAGTTTCGGTGCCTTAAAAATGGACTTATTATTATCGATATTTGTTTATGTACATATATTTGCACCAGTGCATTTTAGTTATTGCGCACCGGTGCCGTGTTATTAACTGACACACTGATGACGAAAAACCACAAATAAAAAAATCACAACTTTATTCTTTTAAAGTGAAAAAAAGCGGTAAATTGAAAAATAGGCGGCAAATATTTTCAAAAATCTAATTTCATAAAACAATTCTTTAAATACTAAGCACTTTTCACTATTTCACTATTTTTGCAAAAAAAATTAGCCAGATATTTGCACGAGACATACCTGGAGCAAGAGAGCATGAGAGCACTATGGAGCAACGAAATACTTTTGAACAAAACTATTCAGACAATCATAATTCCAAACATCTGGTGATTCAAACCCTGTAGCATAGAATTTCAAACGATCTCGTGATTAAAGTTTATTATTTTTTTTACATTTTATGCAGTATTTTTTATGCAGTAAGTAAAAAAATTTAATTTACTGTTCATTTTCAAAAAAAAAAAAATCCATTTTACCCTAAACCCTTCATTCATTTTGTTTTTGCCCTTGCTTTTTCCTGATTCTGTGATTTCAGAATTAAGGATTTTCATTTTAGATTTATAGGGTTTGTATTGCTATATATATAGGCCTATGACATCTAACCCACGGGAAAACTTATCCCAATCCATGTCGGCCCTTGCGTGAATTTTTAAAAAACTTAATTTTTTTAATCAGTGTGCCATACACAATCTAGCACACCAGTGCACTATCTTATCAGAACGCACATATTGTTTCATCAAAAAAAATTAAAAATATATATATTTTTAATCTATGCGCCATATTTAAAATAGGGCATCGATGCGCTATTTCATTATAGCGCACCACACACATATTGTTTGCCAAAAACAATTTTTATTTTTATGTGTTAATTGGTGCACCATTTAACAATAACATACCGGGTCTCCTTGTTGACATAGAGCACCGTACAATGGTCCCTTTTTTGTGCGGGGCATTTATAAGAATAGGCCGCACTGCCCCCTCCTCGACACCATATGCTACAAAAACTAACACTAGAGGATTTTTATTAATTTTTCTGTGTTAATCGGTGCGCTGGTTAACATATAACGCATCAGTGCCTCTTGTTGACATAGAGCACCATACAGTGTTTTATATTGTTTTGGCGGCATGTTTATAAGAACATGACACACCGACGTTAGTGTGTACAACATTAAAAGCACACCAGTTTCTTAATATATATATATATTTTTTTTACCTGAAAATTTGATGATTTATTTATAAAATATATTAATGAATGATATGGTACATGTTTCATATTGATTAAGAAATGGCTGACAAGAGATCAAGTAACAAAAATACTAATAGCACATCAAGAAAAGCAAAAAATGCAAGTTCTTTGTAAATTCTTTACAAAAAATATTATTTTTGAACTATATGTAAGTTTACCTAATATGTATTGTTTACTGTGTATCATGCAGATCCAAAAAATGATGAAGGTCGATAAGATTATTTCTTGATGGAAAAATTGCAAAAGGATGAATCGGGTGAATAAAAAAATACAATCGATCCAATATGAGTTTCTTTTTTTATTTTTAATTAATAATATACTTAAAATTATTAGATAACATGTTTTAAACAATCTATTAATTGACGTATGTTTAATGTTCTACAGGGACCAACAACTCAGAAAATTAATGTTGTTCTAAGAAAAGAAAAAAAATAGAACATGCAAATTAAAATGACTTGCTCCTTAGCTCATTTGGAGTGGTGCGGGAGCATTGGGGTAATTTTGAGGTCTAAAATGGGCCTCCTAAGAAAAATGTACAATGAAAATAAACTTTATAAGAACCAATAGGATTTAAGATGATGATGTCAACTATGGGGGATGATTCACTATTTTTGGAGTAAAAAAGTAAAAATATTACAAAATAATAAAATAATTAAATTACTTTTTCAACTCGTATTTTCAACATATCTCCCTAAGGTTTTACTGAAATTTTGAGCGGGAGTACTCGGTGGATGCAAAATTTAATTCATCATCCAAGGAGTACCCATGTTGCATACTTTCGATGAACCCTGCTATATGAAAATGAGAAATACATGAAAAAACATGTTTGAAAACAAGTTTTTCATGTATTTCTCATTTTTCATGTAGCAAGGCCCATAAAAATTATGCAACATGGTTACTCCTTGGATGAGAAATCAAATTATGCATCCAATGAGTGTTTCTACTCGAAATTTGAGTAAACCCATAGGGAGATAAGTTGAAAATACGAGTTGAAAAAATAGTTTTCCTTTTTTCCCTCTAAAATTTGATGATGTAATCAAATATTATTTTATTATTTCTACTATTATTTTATAATTTCCTTAGGAGGCCCATTTTAGACCTCAAAATTCCCCTAATGGTTAACGAAAGGGGGGGAATTTTTTCCAAAAGCTTGAGGGATCTAGTAGAACGAATGTATAGACATCCTTTCCACTTACGATACAAAAATCAATCCAATGATTCCAAGAACCAAATTTTATCTAAACTACAGGAAGAGTTTCCAGAGAATTGGTCAATGAGACATGTCAGACTTTTAATAGCAAAAACCTATAACAACTAAAAAATAAGGAATTAAAAAGTAATATTCCTTTAAATGTTTTTTATAAATATAGCTTTTGCTATATTTACTTTTCATGTATCAATGTAAAATTTAAATAGTTTATTTTCATGTTACATTTTCGGTAAGACTATGAAAACCTCAAAAGATGAACGAGCTGATATCATAAATATGCTAGTAGGAATGTCTAAAAAGGTGTACAAGGAGATGATCAAAGAAATGGAAAAAATTGCATCATAGAAGGAGCCATCTCAACAACAACGTGCTTCAAATATAATATGTAATCATTGAATTTTTCGATTAGGTATAGTAAATAAACATTTTAGCATTAAATATTAATTTTCAAGTATTTTCTTGTAGAAAAGAAAAGAAAATGGAACCCATTCAACACATAAAAATGGATGACAAGGAATAAAATGGTTGATATCTAAGTTTGTGAGTAATTTTTACTTTCTTATAACAACTTAACTAGATTTCATTTTTGTATATTATAAGTTGTTTTATAACAATCATCATTGAATATCTTCAAACATGTGCTAACATACAAAGAAGAGCCATCAAACAAATTGATTGACATTGGGTTAAATATGGGTTGTGAGTATATGTTGGCATATCAGAAATTAATTGTGGAATTTGTAAGCATCTATCGATCTTGTTTTACTTAGCTCCGTCTATAATTAATAGAACAAAAAAAACTTTTATATTAAATATATGATTTGTTATGGGGTATAAAAATTGCAGAAAACAAAGTATGGAACTGTGCCAACAGATGAAATCTTGAAAGATGGCATGACATTTGGTTTTGAAAGAATGTGTATAGTTCATGAGTCAATTGTTGCTATGATACGTCATTTATTTTCGAATTACACTGATGTATATTATTTAATATTTCAATTTTCATTATTCTCACCAATGTATATACACTCATTACATTTTATTTTTATGTTTGTAGATGAAAGGTGAAGAAGAAGAAAACAATCAACATAGTGAACAAAACATTCTTCAAAATAACCCAAGTCATGGAAGTAGCTCAAGCAATGACAACAGTTCAAGCGAAGAATGATGATAATTATGTTTGGGTATCAAAGCAAGGCATTGTATTTTTTGAAATATTTGTCTATGAAATCAAACATTTTGTTTAAAGTAATGGACATAGTGTCCCAATTGAAAGACAAAGGGATACCAATAACTGTCCAATTTTGTATGAAAAAGACCGTCTTATATGCGTGTGTGTGTGTGTGTGTGTGTGTTTTAATTTATTCTATTGCGTTCACCATTGTCGATGTGAAATGTAACACCACTGATTAAATTTATGGATGATTAAATATTATAATAAAGAGATGTGAAATCTGATGATATGATATAACAAATTAATCCAAACATCGCATTCAAATGCACTAATAAAAATTTAATTGATATGAATACTGTTATAAGATATGTGTCGTCTTTTGATGAATAATAAATTTTTAAAAATCACAATAATTATGATATGATATAACAAATTAATCCAAACATCACATTCAAATGCACTAATAAAAATATAATTGATATCAATACTGTTATAAGATATGTGTTGACTTTTGATGAATAATGAACTTTAAAAAATCACAATAATTGCACTGTCACAAGTCAATGTTTCTAAAAAATAAAAAATGAACACCGATGCATGTCAGTTACTATACACCGGTGTGTTTGTATGATAAAGTGCACTGGTGCATTTCTACGACCAATGGGAACCACAAAAATACCAATACCAATTATAACTCTCGGTGTGTTTGTGCGATACTGCGCACCAGTGTGTTTATATGAGACTGCTCACCGGTGTGTTTGTAAGAACTATGTGCACCACACAAATACCAATATAAATTAGAGCAATCGATGTGTTTGTGTGATACTGTGCACCAGTGCATTTTTATAATACTATGAACAGGTGCGTTGATATGACCTGTGGGAACCGCACAAATCCCAATACCAATTAGAATGGTCTAGTGCATTGTATCATCTACAGTGTGCCCAGTGCGGTTTTAGACCTTGATGGCCCGGTGCATTCACCTTCGACTACCTCGGGCCGACTGTCTGGATGAAACGCACTGGGACGTTTACTCTAAAACACACTGGTGCGATGACACCTGAATAGCGCACCAATGAGAAAAACATCTGTAATAACCTCCAGCCACATAGTTTTTTTAGCTGTGTTGAAATCCCGTTAGAAGCTCTGCCAAAACCTCCGTTACCAAAAACCGATGTTGTAGAAAATGTTTTTTTGACAATTTTGGCCAATTTAATAAACTAAAAGCCTCCTTTATAAGCTCTCCTAGAGGGCCTTTTCCTTGTAGTGGTAGCACCAACAACACCATATTCCAATGTATTGTGGAATTATATTAACACACTAGCGACTTTTGTGGCTTATGACCTAGCTTCGTGGGACATTGATTAGAAAGAGATTTGTGGCTTATGCCCTAGCTTCGTGGGACAATGATTGGAAGGAGATCTGTCACCTCTTGGAGTTGGTTGAGAATCAAAATCATTTTCCAATCATTGTGGTTTATTGATTAGCTAAGAAGCATGAAGGGGAGATACAATTTGAAGATCTTAGGTCCTTTGGGAACATTCTAATTGTTCTCCACTTCTCATCGCAAGAAGTTGAGCACAACACTCCTCCCTAGTCACTAATTTTCATGGTTTTTTCTTGAATTTTTCTTTTATATTATTTGTCTTTATGACTTGGTCCTTAGACATTCTATAGCTATAGGTCAAGTTTCCACACTAGTGGGTTTATTATTTAAATCTCTTTATGACTCATGATTATCATTATTATTTTTAAACTAAACAAAGTTGCCAACTTAATGAGAGCTTGATAGTGTTCTTGTTTTTTCGAAGGTCACATTAAATCATAATTTTAATGTTGATTTTGAAAATTAATGAGATAACATCGCTCTTTTCATTTTAGGGTTAAAATTTCAACATTTTCCAACCATGGCATAAAAAACCAAATATTGTGATTACTAAAGACACGAAAAACCACACTAAAATACAAAAGTGGTGATGCAACACGACCTCCTTTTTTATGGTTAAAATTCAAACATTTTTCAAACTTGAAATTAAAGACCAAATATCAAAACTCTGAAAAATCATAAAAAGTTAGCACATAAAGTTTGTAAGACATTTTTTGTCAAATGCTTATTTATTAAGTGTTTTTCAAATTTATCTAAATGTTACTTTATTTTATTTTATTTTTTGGGTTAAAATTATCAATCAGTTGACACTGTAGCCATGGCTATGAGTATCATCAAAAATTAAAAAAAGACATACTCAACTATAAATGTAAAAGTGGCATTCCCCACACACACACACACACACACACACACACAGATATATATATATATATATATATATATATATATATATATATATATATATATTATTAATTTATTTTTAATATTCTACATTAAAAAAGAGAGAAATAATTATATAAAAAAATGGGGAAATATATTTAAATAATAAATAGATAAATAAATTTTCTATTCTTAAAAAAATGAAAAACATTTTATTTAAAATTAACAATTTTTTTGTGAGTTGAATTATCTCACATCAATCAAAACCCCATTAAATAGTTCACCCATATGCTAAATTTTATCATTCCGACAAATGTTCTCAACATGCCCAATGGGAAACTAGGTATTTTTGACCACCTATTAATAAAGTAGCAAGATTGAAACTATAAGGAATGTAATTTCAACAACATCACCAAAGAGTCTATGAGCATATCATAACAAAAGGAACTAACATAAGCCATCTAACCAAAATCAATCAAAATATTTTATTGGTGTAAGATCCTAAGAATTGGAGGCTGAAGGAGTGGAGGACGTGGTAATGCACAAACTGTGACATTTGACCTGGGCCAACCAGGCGTCCGTCCTCCCCATATTGAATCACATGTTTCACATCAGCAAGGTGTGTAAATATGCTATATTGATCTACCCACCTCTTGGTCAATATTATACCCATCAAGGTTTTAATTTTCTAGTACAAGAATAATGTATGGATATACTATTAGCTGCGGCCCTTGGTGTGATTGGGATAAGCGATCAATTTCCCAAATCTTCTAAATTTTTTTATACAAACATTGCATGTAGGTCTCTGTATGCCATTGCTTCTAAATTCTACATCTCATTACATATGTCTTTTAGGGTGGTCGAATGGAAGGTTTTCGTTTCCCCCTAAGCATGTTGGTGGTATCAGTTCGGACCCTGAGGGCCTCAACCACCTCCCTTTCCTCTTTGACTCCTCATACACTACCTCTGCATAATGAGTAGTGGGTGGGGGTTTATCTCAATGGAAATACACACATTTTCATGAATTGAAGAAAAATAAATAAAGCACTACAAAAATCTTAGCTCAAGGTCTGAGTTGGGATATTTATAATTAAGACCAAAATAATAATCATCCCACTCTTTAATAACCTTGCAACAAAACTAGAAAATTGGAATAAAAGAACATTTGAATTTCCTATTCACAGTGCACTTGAGACCCCACACCCAGATTCTTTGCTTGATGTATGCAAGTGAATTCTTATGACAAAAACTAAAATGAAGTAGCAAACCACTAAAATAAAGTAAAATGACACCCACAAGTCAATTGAATGAGACCCTCTCCTAGGCCTAAAAACAAGAACACTAAGTCTGTAATTATCACCATTCCAATCGAAGGCCTAGGCTATGAGCCAACTTATACTTTCATCAATAGATTTAGCGTACCAACATAAAATCCAAATGTTGAACCAATGCACATTCACAAATCTATAAAGCCTAGTTGGGATATGGCCACCAATGAAGCAATACCACGCTACAATACTACTCGAAAATACCCAGGTAAAAAGTGGACTAATATAATTATCCCCAGAAATAAGATAATGACTATCAAACCCACTTATGGACCCAACTACATGTTGAAAATGTAATTATTATCAGTCTTCATAACGAAAATTTTGTCATGATTAATAAATTAATTCTTTTTACTGGCATGCTATATTTTCATGCTAATTTTTTTTATTTTTAAAGCATGAATTTCATGCTCAATTCAAATTATTATTTTATTCAAAAATGTTATTTATACTCATTATTATTTGTATTGTTAAAATTCAAAGGCTTATTCATAGCTTAGAAAAATAAATTTCAAAAGATGTAATTTGAGCCAAAATTACCTTAAGAAGCCAAGTCATCCCTTCCTATCAAGTCAGCCCTGCCCAGAAAAAGAAACCTATTCCACCCCCTCTAAAAAAGTATAAATAAGGGAAAATTTGAGCTCATTTGGGGAAACTAATTCACATCACATTATCATATATACTTCTACAATATAGAGAAAAAGGAAATGAATTAAAGGAGAGAAATGAAATGCCAAAGTCTGGTCTTTCTAAGGCTCACACATGTAAAAGAGAAGTCTATCTTGAACAAGTATTTTGTTGGTAAATTGAAGTTTTCTATTGTTTTTGGATTTGTTGATGGACTTATTGCTAGAAGAATAAATTCAAGGAGGGCTTGACTTGGCATCTTAAAGTTTGGAGTCTTGCATTGGTCTTGGGTCTTGGATATGTCACTTTGATATGATTCTAGAACAAAATTATTTCTTGGGTTTTCCCCCTTGTGGTGGTTTTCCCTCGCTTGGAGCCTACTTATTTGTGTTCTTTATCTCTTGTGATATTCATGTTTTATATTTTTGACATTTTCTCGATGAAGAGAACATAATAAAAGTAATAAGAAGCCAAAAAAATTTCACAAGTAATTATCAAATAAGAGAAATAAATCCTGATTTCTCAACATGGTATCAGAGCTAGGCTCAATAAATTTGAAGAGAAACAAGAGGCATCAATTCGAAAGATTAGAGGAATCTAGTGTGAGTTGAAGAGAAGGATGTTTTTCTTCTTTTCTTAAGTTATGCCCTAGACTAAGTTGGAGGGAAGTTTGGTCAAGTTTGAAAAGGTAATTCTAGATAGAAGAATGGACAATTATCTTTAAGTTTAGGATGAATTTTGTTATGATTCTTGAAGCATATATGAATTTCTTTTGAATTGTTGGATGAGGGTGATGATACTTATTTCATAATTATGATAAAGAAGAAAGTTACTTCAAAGGGTAAGAAAAGGAGGAAGGGTATTATAACATAGGTATGAAAAGGAATTTTTAGGTCTATTAGGGGAAGTTTAGAAGCTTCTTGTAACTATTAGAGAGCCTCAAAAGAGGAAGAAAACCTTAGTCCATTGGGAAAAAAAACTGAGACATAATTAAGGTATGTACCTTATCTCTTGTGTTGAAATTATTGTAAGGAGGTGTTGGGGTTCCCATGTTTTGGCCAAATTGACAAGACAAAAATATGAGACAGCATAGAACCACTTTCAAACCTTAGGATATAGCCCTCCTAGGTCCAGAGAGGGATCTCTTTATGATAGTCAAAGGTTTATGTCTTTGAAGCTCGAATGTTAAGGTTTTAGGCTAGTTATAGGCACATGGTTTGTTTGATTGTTGGTGTTTGGTTGTTGGGAATCAGGAAAGGAAGGTCCAATATAAGACAAGGATGAGCAAAGAGGAAACTAGGCAAAGATAGATAACTCAGGGAACATTAAGGCCATTGGGAAATGGAGTCAAGAAAGGGTTTACTTGTGTTCAATGTGCAAGCTTTCAGTTGGGATAGTCATCTAGAGCATTTGGATCTTTAAATGCGGTTGATGGAATGGAACATTAAGGACCGAAAGTGAAAGAATGGAAGGCAACCAAATTTCTGTCTATAGATCAGGTCAGAGGTCATTTAACTCCAGACCTGCTTGGACATACTCAGAGGTAGCTCTTAGAGAGGGACAAAGGGGCTGCTCATAGATCAGACCAGAGGTCATTTAACTCTAGGTCTGCTTTAGCAACTCCAAGGAAAAACAAGGATAAGTTTGACAGAAGGGATCTTAGAAGTTTTAGTGAGATGGAAAGATCCTAGTGAGGCAGAGACAGGGTTCTAGACCTCCCAGTGTTCTCAACTCATCCAACTAAATCCTAATAAGAACATCTAAACATAGATTTCGTTAATTCATACATCAGAGAGTAGGAAATAACATCCACTACACTGGTTAAATCAATTGAAATCAATATTCAGACATACATATAAGCAGAAAACATAAAGGCTAGGAAAGCAGCAACATAAAGTACCTATCAAGGGTAAATCTTATGCCAAACTTCTGATGCGAGCCTGAAGAAACATAATGAAATGAAGGTAAGTCAATCACAAATACAGAGAAAGGAAAACATCACCAGCTGCTTTAGATCAGGATCCAAAGAAATATGTTTGTCATATTCAAAAACAACACCAATCAGGTACATCAATGCCCACAGCTTAAACATTCAGTTTGAATACATCAAATCTTAGCCTATTTTACAATATTACACAGAGAACTTGTCTCAAGTGGAAAATGCTTGCGTTTCACTGATATCTCATCAACAACCAACAACCATTACAAGAGTTTCCCTCTGTGCTTTATAGCAGATGATGAACAGAAGGTCAAATGAGATGGTAGGTGAATACTAAGTGTAACATTAAACATAAAATGAATGTAGGGCCGAACCCCATTCTGCTCGTTTGCTGTGTATTTAATCTCTGTCACTTCCCTCGTGGAAGGTGATCTTCTCCAGGTATGATCTTGATAGATTTCGACTATCGTACCCTTGGTATTTTGAACAAAAATGAACTAATCTAATGAGAAGTCTTCCATATAAATGCTCTGGTGGTCTTGAACTGCAATTAGGGTGGAAATTCCTTCAGGGAAACTGTGCATAATAAAATTTGTATGGGCGCCCTGTACTTGATGAAGAAAAAAATTCTGCTAATAAATGAACCCTGATGTTACCTTTCACTGTGTGCAGGGTCTTCAAACTGGTGCTTTGCCTCCTAAACCACTGATTCCAGGCTTAAAATTTTCATTACCAGGCCTTAATCTCCTTTGCTCTGTACTGCAACACTCTGTCACTCCATTTCTGCTTCTGACAGGTTAGTTTGGGTTTTAATGGCGCCGGGAAATCTTCAGAGTTGGATTCTGCACTTTGATGGAGAAAACCACTCTGCTGATGTATACAACTTGATATTCATTAACTCTGGTGCGCAAACTCCCTGTCGCTGTATTTAAACATTGTCCGATCGTGACAAAATTTTCCCATTCTCTGTAAACCTGCAAAATACACAACCTGTTAATAAATCCATGGATGGGGTGGCAGATGATATGGGAGAGGAGAATGGTCGTGAAATCGATGACCTGGGCGGAAAAATGCAGAAAAAATGGTGAAAGACGCTCTGACGGGGGTTGGCGGAACGCAGAGTATCATTCGAGTGAAAAAACCTTAGAGAACATAGAGAGAAACCACTTATACATAATGGAAAGGGAGGATGCACGGAGGGCACACGTGGAGGTGATGTGGTGGGACCGGGGACAGTGGAAAAGTCAGCGGCGGGAGAACAAATCTGGACCGTTGATCGGGGCGGAGATCAACAACGGAGGACGACGGACGGGGGGTCCAGGACATGGACTATCACGCGTGCAACTTGGTCAAACATCGTGCATCTTGGATAGGCGATGGACGTTGGATGGTTCGTCCCAGATCGGACAATCTACAGTGATTTCGCTGGGCGTCCATGATCGGAAAATAACGTGCGATGGATCGAGTTAACGGGCGGTTTTGGGAACGTACAGGAGGACACACGGCGAAAGGTGAGTGGAATCGCTGGGCTACGGGGCAAAACCGCCAAGCGCGCAAGGGTGGTGCGAAATAAACCGGCGGTTTCGAGCAGTACACAGCGGGGTCCACCAGCGAGAAAGGCTCCGGATCGTCGATCCGGCGGGGAAACGGGATAAGTGCCCTTTTGCTTTGGCGAGTGGTAGCTGCGCTGAGTTATATGGGGAAGAAAGGGAGTGGGGCTAATGCGGAGGGGGCTAGGCCTATTATAAGGTCCAAAGTGGGTTTTGAAGCCAATTTGAATGAAATGAGAGGCTGGAAAGGGTAACGGTAAGGAGATGGAGTGGGATTTGGGGACAACAAACGGTGTAGGGATTTTAGAGGGGATTTTAGGGGGATTTCAGGGATGAAAAAGGGAAATTGTGGAACAAAGGTATTTTGACAGAAGGAGGGCAAAGGGGAGAAAGGGATAATTGCAGGGGTGAAAAGGGGAACAAGTAGGCCTTTTAGGATTGGATCAGCAAATAGGCTATGCATTGGGCATAGCACTCAGAGACTTCAAGGAGGATGGTTTTTCAGGGGAAAGGCATCTCTTGAAGGTCTCCAAAACTATCCAGCCCCCAGCTTGCTTGTCAAGAATTTCATAGGGGGGCTAACAGTGGCTCCACATGGGGATGGCTTCTTCTTGAAGGAGTCAAGAATTTAGAGAATAATATTTGGTGCAAGCCAGATGCCTGTTGCTTGGCACATCCCTTTCTCTGATCAACTGCCACAATATGACTATGTTATATCGGCAGAAACATTTCTTCCAATCAAACTACCTACCCAAACAACAATCCTAGCATTTTTTCTCCTTAAGGGTGCATTTGAGCTAGCAGACCCTTTACATTTTATCTTCAAAACAACACAAACCTATTCTAAATCTACCCTTATTCCTCCATGAGACCAGATTAGGCTGTTGGCCTCATATGCTTCTCTACCTATTCTAACATCTGCTGGGATTAAACTGTCCAACAAATTTTCTCTCCTACATTCTAAGATAGGAAATTGAAAAACAGCCAAGCCAGGATTAGACTGTCTGACTTGCTGTGGAGTGAAACAAACTTCGAAGGTTTGAAATTTGAACTTTTGAAGTACCCTTCTCTGTTTGCGACTCATATTTTTTGAGCATATTAGAGTCACCTTTTCTTCTTCATTTTCAGCTGTGGTTTTGGGCATATCAGAGCTGATTCTTCCTTTTCCTTTGCTGATCCAGATTTTGAGCATGTTGGGACCAGCTGTATTTCTTTCTTTGGCTAAAATTTTGATCATATTAGAGCCAATCTTTGCACCTTTCAGAGGTCCATGTTTTGAGCATGTTTGAACCTCTACCTTCTCTATTTTATTTATTTTTATTTTTATTTTTATTTTTTTTTGGAAACATTTTCTCTATTTTCTTGAAAGTAAAACTGCAATGGTATGTACAATGGGAGTGGAACTGGAAATGAAAATTAGCAGAAGTAGTGTTTGAGCATCCTGCCATTGACAGGACCCCCAAACATCTCTGTACCATCAAGTTCTTGTAAGAAAAATGCATTAGGACCCACAGTGGCCTGGATAACGAATGGACCCTGCCATAAGTTGTCAAACTTGCCATGTTTACCTTTGTCCTCTCTTCTTGAATCCCACTTCAGAACCTTGTCACCAACTTTAAAATTTGAAGCTTCGGCCCTTTTGTCAAATAGCTTTTTAATGTTGTCCTGGACTTTCATTGATCTGTTGTAAACCTGATCCCTTGTTTGCTGAAGATGGATTGTTTCATTTATTCTCCTTATCATGCTGTCTTCTTCTGATTGGATCTCCTGGACCAGTTTGACCACTGGAACTCCAAGGCTTGTAGGGAATACTGCCTCTGTTCCATAAACCAGCTGGAATGGTGACATGCCTATGGATTTCTTTGTGGTGAGCCTGTCAGCCCACAAAGCATGTATCAGCTTTTTATGCCATGAATTTTTGTTCTCTTCCAGCAACTTCATAATGATTGTGACTAGGCTTTTGTTAGATGATTTAGCCAAACCATTACCCTGGGGGTAATAGGAAGTTGAATGACCAAGCATGATACGGTACCTGCGACAGAACTCAACCATTTTCTCAGATCCGAAGGCGGCAGCATTGTCAGTGATTATTTTCCTTGGACAGCCAAACCGAGATAGGATGAAGTCTTCTAGGAACCTAATGATGACAGAATCAGTGGCATTCCTAGTGGGTATGGCTTCTATCC
The DNA here is from genome assembly GCA_034641835.2 of Pinus albicaulis. Taxonomy (NCBI): domain Eukaryota; kingdom Viridiplantae; phylum Streptophyta; class Pinopsida; order Pinales; family Pinaceae; genus Pinus; species Pinus albicaulis. Next base: position 934,839,031 of record CM076570.1, on the reverse strand, counting down.
ATTTAGTGAAGTAATCAGTGGCAGTCAAGATCCATCTGTGTTGTCCAGAAGAGGCTGGATGAATTTCCTCTATAAAGTCTAGGCCCCATTGCATGAAGGGACCTTCCACAGTGACTGGTTGTAGAGGCAGGGGGAGGAGTTTTCTTTTACCTTCAAAGATTTGACATTTATGGCAAGTGGTTATCATTTTATGGACATCATTAAACAATGTAGGCCAATAATAACCAGCCCTAAGTATTTTATTTGCGGTGGCTTTCCAGCTCAGGTGGCCTCCACACTCCCCATCATGGAATTCTTGTTTAGCATTTTCAGCTTCAGTTTCAGACAAACACTTCAGCAATAGGCCATTTGGATTTTTCCAGTATAGATTCTCATTCAGAATGCAGTAATTTCTAGCTTTGAGTTTTATGAATCTAGCCTTGGTTTTGGACAGTTCTGGAGGGGCATTTAGGTGAGTGAGCACGTAAAGAATATCAGTATACCAAGGAGAGTTTTGAAACTGCTCCTCAACAGTTGGATGGGGCAATCCTTCCTTCTCATCTAAGGAATTTATCATGTTAATGTCAAGGGCCTGCAAGTTTGATTCAGCCATTAGCTGGGCCAGGCCTTGAACTTTGATTAGCTTGGTGGGTTTTATTTCGAGGTCGTATTCCAAGATGGTAGCAATCCATTTTCCCCTTTTTCCATCAGGGTCTTGGGACAAGATATCTTTGACCACTATATTTGGTACGTAAGCAATGGTGTGAGAATGCAGAATGTACACCCTAAAGTCTTTTAAGGCCTTAATCAGGGCATAGGCCTACTTTTCCATAATGTTATACTTTAAGGGTGCATCTCTTAGCGCTTTGCTGAAGAAGGCAATTGGCTGTTCATTTCTTTCTGAATTCCTTTGCAGCAAGACTGCAGCTACTGCATGTTGGGAGGCAAATGAAAAGATCAAAAAATCTTTTGAGAAGTCTAGGATGATAATTACAGGGGCCCGTGTGAGTGCGAGTTTTACTGACTCAAAATATTTCTTGGCTTCAACAGTCCACTTAATTCCTGCATCTTTCTTTAGCATGTTGGTCATTTTCCTAAGATGCTCAGCAATATTGGGGATAAATCTCCTAAGGAAATTGATTCTCCCAATGAAGGACTGTAACTCCTTGATTTTTCTCGGATGTGTGATTTGAAGTATTCCCTCAACCCTCTGTGGGTCTATCCTAATCCCTTTCTCATATATAATGTGGCCAAGAAGTTTTCCTTCTTGTAGCCCAAATATAGTTTTCTTAGGATTTAGGGACAGACCGTACCTTCTACATTTTTCAAAGAATTTTCTCAGATGTTTCAAGTGTTCTTCTTCAGTTTTAGAAAAGACAGTCAAGTCATCCAAGTAGATAACTATGAAGTGTTCTATTTCATCTGAGAAAGCTATGTCCATCGCTCTCTGGAAGGTGGCTCCAACATTCATCAATCCAAAGGGCATTTTCACATACATGAAGGTGCCCCATGGAGTGGTAAATGCTATTTTGAGTCGATCTTCTGGGAGTACCAATATTTGGTTGTATCTTGAAAAACCATCCAGTAGGGAGATTCTCTTAGAGCCCACTACCTTCTGCAAGATGTGTTCCATTCTAGGCAAGGGGTAGTTGTCTTTCAGGGAGGCTCTGTTGAGATTTCTGAAGTCTATGCACAGTCTGATTTCTCCTATTTTCTTTCTCACAGCCACCAAGTTTGACACCCAATCAAAAAGCCTTACAGGGACTATTATGCCTGCATCATACATCTTTTTAATCTCCTTTTCAACTGCAGGCAATTGTTTCGGATTGATCCTGCGGAGTTTCTGTCTGAAAGGCTTCTGATTTTCCTTCAGGGGTATCTTGTGTTGTATGATGTTGGTGTCGTAAGCCTTTAAGTCTTCATAGCTCCATGCAAACACATCAATGAATTCTTCAAACAGCTGAATGCATTTCTTCTTCATGTCTGCAGGTAAAGACTTAGCTAGTTTAATCATTTTGGGTTTGTCTTCAGTGCCTATGTTGCATTCTTCCACATTTGAATCTGCATGTTCTATAGTGGGCTTTTTTGCTACGTCATCAAAGTCAAAAAGGTATTCTAGGGGTGCCAGGCCCCTGGGTATGTTCTTATCTTTGGCCTGCAACACCTCTATCTCTTCGCTATCTGCATTTTCGCATTTTTCGGTTGAGCTTCCAGTTTTCTTAGAAAAGGTGTTTATTTCTATGTTACAGGGTGTTTCTTGTTCATCTGGGGGATCCTCACTTGGGCAGTTGTCATTAGATTTTGAGTCCGAATCAGAAAATTCAAACTCATTCCGGCCCACTAGAAAATCTTCGATCTGTTTATCACTTTCAAAGACCTGCCAGTATTTTTCGTTGTCTGGCACTGCAGGTCTGAACTTGGTCTGAATGATGATTTGTTGGTTAGGGGGAGTCTTAGGATATTAACTAGCTAGACAAGCTAATTCATTTGCAATGGCATTTTGACTCCTAGGAACAAACACTAATTCATATTCCATGAAATTTTTCAATCTGTCCATGGCATCATTCCTAAACGCCCTTAACCGAGGGTGTTTTGTTGCGTATTCACCATTCACTTGTTTGATCACTAACTCAGAATCTCCATGCATAGTTATCCTATGGGCCCCTAATTTTTTTAACAGATTTAAGCCAAGAATAAGAGCCTCATATTCTACAATATTATTTGTGCATTTGAAATGCAGCTTCACAGCATGGCTCTCTGCATGATCGTTTTCTATGTTACGTAGCCACACCCTTGCTCCAGCATTGTTTCTAGTACAGGACCCATCGAAATTCATTTCCCATAGGGGTTCGCCATTATGTTGCGTTGGTGGGTCTGTACTAGGTTGCGAGATATCTCGTTCTTCACGTGGTGTATTAGTTTGAAGGGTGTGACTAATAGGCTGACTGCAATGTGTTTCTGGTTCATTCTGAGTTTCATTTTCATTATCCTACCCCTGGTTTTCCCCATCGTATTTTTCTAGGATAGCCATTATGCTAAAGTCTATGGGCTCTACATTCTTGCTTATGTTTCTACATTCAAACTCTGGCTTTCCCAAGGATTGGTCGTTATAAAGAATGAAAGAATCTAGGTCTGTGTGCACAGAGTACAATGGTGAATTTTCAGGTTTCTCGGGGCTACTGACTAGGGATTTCATTTGGGCTTCTCTATAAGTTGGCCAAAGATAGGGATAGTGGCATATGAGCCATCCATCTGCATTGTTCCTTGCAGCTTGGCTCCCCATGATCTTGATAATAACATTCCATACTTGGGCGGTACATCTGCCACCACCACATCCACGACCATACATTTGGCAGGGATCTGGGTCAAGCTCACACATAAGTCCTTGATTAATCCTAGGCATTTTACTCTGCTAGAGTCAAATGAATATAAATCTTTGTAAGGTCTGGTGATTTCTAGGCCTAACCTTTCCATCACTACCTTAGGCATTAGATTGTGTGACGCTCTAGAATCATGCATGGCATTATGAAGGATCCTGTCATGAATGTTGAGGCTGACATAGAAAGGTGGAACCACCCCTTCCTGAAACCTTCCCTCAATCTTTGGACCAAAAAAAAGGGCAGGTTGATCATCATTCAAATTCACAATATCATTGTTTTCCCCTAGATTCAATGCTTTCAAAATTTGGCCTTTATATACATCCTGAGTGGCCAGCTCGGATAATGGTACAGAGATTTTGATTTTTGCAATGTCACTTTCCAGATTGAAAGTGGACTGGACCTTTGTAATGCTCAATTCTATTTTATTTGCCACTACCTTAGTAGCTGAATCAGTTTGTGATTTCTCACTATGTACAGGGTCAAGAATCATTTTATCAGGAGCACTAACTGCAGTGCTAGTGTTGCTGGTTGGTTGGATTTTTTTTTTAGTGTCTTGGTTGTCTTTTTCCTTGTGTTTACCAGAACTTTCAGCTGCTGATTTGCTATTTTCAGCAGTCACTTTAGAAGATCTGTCAAGCCTTTTCTTGATGGTAACCTCAGGAGCCTTTGTTTTGGAATTTTCTTGGTTCTTTTTTCTCCTAAGTTCGTATTGTTCTCTGACCTGCATCATGGCATTTTCAAATCCTAATCTGTAATCCTCAGTTTCTAACCATTCCTCATCCCAGTATGATGGTGAGGGTTGACCTTCCCATGAATCGCAGTTAAGGATTGAATCTCCTATTTCAAACATGTTTATTGTATTCCCTTCAGACTCTTCTACAATCCCCTCATCTTCATCTAAAATTTTTTCTTGGAATGGGGGAATTACTTGTTGATCTGACTCTCTCTGTCTGTTGGGAGCATTGTTGTTTCTTCTAAAGTTTTGGTTCTGATTTTGGTTCTGGTTTCTGTTCTGATTGCTAACTATGACAACCATTTTCTTCATCACTTTTTGTAGCTCTTCCATGTTTTTAGACAATTTGTCATAATTTGGGTCGGATGTGGAGGCTACATTGTCATCCCTATATGTTACCCTCCTCTCAGACTTCAGCCTTGCTCTTTTCTCAATCAAATTGGCCTCTATGTTTACAGCTCCTTTCTGCATGTCCTCTAATGTGGTGTACTCTTTATCCCTAAGCTCATAGGCCATGTCAGCATCAAACCCATCAGGGTATTTTGCTAGGGCCATACCTTATGGAGGTTTCATATGTGGGGGGAGAGCATTGTAAATGCTGTTAAATCTTGTTGTGTAATCATGGACACTCTCTCCCACGTTCCTTTTAAGGCTCATGTATTCAGCCAGGAGTTGGTGAGGATTTTCCCTAGTTTCCCATTTGTCAACGAAAGTCTGGTATAGAGCAGGGAGATCTTGGACACTACCCGCAGGTAGGTTCTTAAACCACTTCTTCACCTCACCTCCTAGACTTTGGGCAAAGATTCTCATTTTGATTGTTTCATCATCAATTTCCATGTAGTCAAAGGCATCCTCCATCTTATCTACATGTTGCTGAGTTGTGATGGATTCCTTAGCAGTGAAGTGTGGGATTTTTGATTGATAGTCATTTGGTAAGGGTAACAAGGGCTGTGGTAAAACTAAAGGTGCATACCAAGCTGCCATGATAATGTTCTGATGGGGTAAAGGGTTGGCTTGAGCAGCTGGTATTTGGATGACAGGGATATGGGGACTAGCAGAAGTCTGTTGAGCATATCTAGGGTGAGAGAGCCCCAAGTTTTGAAGGAATTGAATATCAGGTGGTGTAGATGGAGGGGTTTCTCTGCCCCTAGTGTGCTGACCACTGTGAGATGGTGGGTTGTGAAGCTCGAGGTCTGGCTGGTCTAGATGACTGAATGACCTAGTTCTGGGTAACCAGTTAGGTGGATCTAGGTCAAGGAGAAAATGTGATAGAGCTGTTAAGTCTTCTGGTGCAGAATTATCTCTATGAATATGAATGGAAATAGTAGGTCGTTTACGTGTATGAGCTCCCTTGAGGATATTCTCCGGATTGTCAACTATTTCAGGTGGATCAGGGTTGGGGTAAGCCCTTGTGTGAATGGTTCTGAAAGCCAGAATGATGTTTCCTAGCCTAGTAGCTTAACCCTACTTGTTGCTTCTATTGTGGTTAATGTTGTTTCAAAAGCTGGTCTCCCAATGGAGTCTAATGTGAAACCAAGTTAATCAACAGGCTTACTGATCACCAGTGGAGTCTTTTCGTTTGGGAGTAATGGAGTCACCAGGTGGAAGGTTTAGGGTATGTCAAAGGGGTTACACTATCCACCACAGTGCTCAAGCACTATCACCTTTCAATAATAACCTCAAAAAAAGCAAACTCCAACCAGAGATTGACTAGAGGGGCATTTACTAGATATGTCACCTCCCAAGGAGGGTGAGATCCGGAGGCTACCTGGCCCTTTCCAGGCTCTGTCTAAGAGTGTGATGGGTACTCAAAAATGGAGGTCGATTCAAGAAAGGAGTGAATTACTGTCAACCTGCCCAGAGATTGTGGGTTTTGAATGCCTAGGGATGTTTAAATTGTAATGCACTCAATATTCCCCAGTGGAGTCGCCATTATGTTGGGGTTCCCATGTTTTGGCCAGATTGACAAGACCAAAAGATGAGACAACATAGAACCACTTTCAGACCTTAGGATCTAGCCCTCCTAGGTCCAGAGAGGGATCTCTCTATGATAGTCAAAGGTTTATGTCTTTGAAGCTCGAATGTTAAGGTTTTAGGCTAGTTATAGGCGCATGGTTTGTTTGATTGTTGGTGTTTGGTTGTTGGGAATCAGGAAAGGAAGGTCCAATATAAGACAAGGATGAGCAAAGAGGAAACTAGGGAAAGATAGATAACTCAGGGAACATTAAGGCCATTGGGCAATGGAGTCAAGAAAGGGTTTACTTGTGTTCAATGTGCAAGCTTTCAGTTGGGCTAGTCATCTAGAGCATTTGGATCTTTAAAGGTGGTTGATGGAATGGAACATTAAGGACCGAAAGTGAAAGAATGGAAGGCAACCAAGTTTCTATCTATAGATCAGGTCAGAGGTCATTTAACTCCAGACCTGCTTGGACATACTCAGAGGCAGCTCTCAGAGGGGGACAAAGGGGCTGCTCATAGATTAGACCAGAGGTAATTTAACTCCAGGTCTGCTTTAGCAACTCTAAGGAAAAACAAGGATAATTTTGACAGAAGGGATCTGTTGACGGGAAAATTTGTCTGGCCAATAGTAGGGGATCTCCCTGGTAGGAAGTCCCAATTAGACCTTAAACCGTTTGGAGTAGGGATCCCGTCCGGGGTGTGGGTCCGACTACCGCTTTAGACGCCTTACCTTCCGATCTCAAAAGAACCTGATTGAATCTGCAGGCACACACTTATTCATAGGATACAAAATACATGATTGATGCATTGAACATGTCCACAACACTATGCGTAGCAAGAGAATGAATAAAACATATACGCCCAAAGAGATGCAGTTAACGGCACGTCTTTGGGGTTATGTTTGCAAGGTATCTGACCACAGAAGAAATATTTATTAATGGCAAGATTCCTCTTTACTTCCTGAAAGATAAAACGAAATGCTAATATACAAAGGTATTAACATCCATTTAGAAAGCGATAAAACTGAACATCATTAACACAAGCATAGATAAACATGATGCATAAATGATGTTATTGGAAATGCAGTTTCATTAATCATAGGATGTTCTGAAACTGTTCAAGAAATACACACAGTGCTGTCACAGCAAAACACATCATCCGGCAAAGGGGTTTTAACAAGTATTCGTATCCATATGCCTAAGAATATGATCTTTCAATACAATGCAATGTAGCTCTTGAGTCTCCAAAAAGAAAAGCCCTTTTAAACTTTCCCTGTAGGGAGTTTTATAGCACAAAACTTTCCCTTTGGGCTTCCCGACTTTTCGCATGCCTGCCTGTTGAGTTCCCTCGCGACCTTGAAGAGGTTGCGACCTGCGACCTGTCTGGTATGTGCGATTTGCAACCTGGACAGACAGTGCGACCTGCGACTTGCTTGGGCGGTGCGACCTGCGACCTGCCCCTAACTGCTGCTCATGACTTGCTGCTACCGGGCTGCGGAGATGGACGTGTAATGTTGAGGTCGGGGGCATCAACCTGTTGTTCCTTGAGAAAATCTTGCCATGTCTGGTACTCTGCCGCTATGGGGGAAATAAGAGGGACCCCCTCTTTCAACCGATGAATGCATTCCAAAGCATTTGGCACTAGGGTTTCCCTTTTCAGTGAGATTTGGTTGTAAAGAGAGGAAAGCTTGGTATAAATCTGAACCGGAGTGGCAATAAACTGACCCAGATGTTCTTGAGATGCTGCGGGCTCGGGAGCAGTAGCGGCTTGCTTGATAGGCTGCAGAAATGACTAGATCTCCTGATTTACTTGTTCCCAGGCTTTCTCTTCTTCCAATGCCCCAAGTGATGAAATGTGGTGCAAAGTGTGCATCGAGTCGATGCCGCTGATCAGGTGGTTGTATGAAGACATTACTTTGTCCAGGTCCTTATATAGTTTGTCCTTAGACTGCATTGCCATACGGAGCTGAACCTTGGCGTCCTGTGTATGCATCCAATCCCTCCTGGAAAAATTCTCAGGTGCCTGAGGGTATTGTACTGTCCAGCCCATTATTCTGTCTAAGGCCTGTGAGGCCTCCCTGAGTTGCTCGTGCTTTTGCTTGGTTTCTGCTCGTGCTCTTACCAGTGGGGCGACTGTTTTTTTGATGGTGAACATTTGTCCATATACCTACCTCATGGTTGCTTCTAACACTTCACATTCTTTAGAAATGGCCAGTGGGACTTCATTTACCGGTGGAGTCTGTTTTCAGAGTTGTTGAACTTCTGCTCTCAACTCTGATTTCTCCTGTTCTGCTCTTTTCTCACGTTGCTCAGCTGCTTGCAGTCTATTTTGCAAAGAGACTATTTCTCTGCTCATTCTGGTTACGTTCTCTTCCGTGGCTGCGGCGAAAGCAGTGCCCGCCGATGCTATCATTACCGGATTAGTCCTGGTATCAAGGACTATGTCTTTACCTGTTGCCACTGTGGATTTGGCGGATGGGCTTTGCGCCAGAGCTCTTCTTTTCTCTTGCCTGATCTTGAAAGAGAATTGATCAAATGTAAGTCTAGTGAGGTCGAATACTTCCTCTTATTGCCCCTGGGGGGAACTAACATCGAAGAGCTTGGTACTGCCCAGAGGTATTTCGAAGGGGATCATCTCAATGTCTTCTATCATTTCATCCTCCTTTTCTTCTCTATTCTTTTCTTCTTCTTCCTTTCGCCGGCGTTCAGTTTCTGATGTTGCTTCTATTTCGGCCTTCCTTTGGCGTTCAGCTGCAGCAGCCTGTTCGGCCTTCTTTTGGCGCTCAGCTTCTGCTTTGTCTAGCTCCGCCTTGAGCACCCGTTCTGCTGCGGCTTGTGCCTCCTTTTCCTCTTTTTCTTTCCTGGCCTCCTTGGCCTGCTTCTTCTTCTGTGTTGTCGTCGCACTCTTCTGGCGTTCTTCCTCATCCTCCTTTTTCTTCTTTTCCCTTTCTTGCTGGGCTTTTGATTCTTCTTCTTTCTGTTGGATAGATGTAGTAAGCCCTGTGCCGGTCCAAGACTTCTTGGGTAAAGAGGAAGAGGCACCTATCAACTGACGGCTTCTGTCTTCCAGGCTCTGGTCATCCGGATCCTCTTGGCCCAAGTCTACCTCTGGAGCAAATTTTCTCTCAGCGTTATACCAGTTCCTTCTTTCGTCTTCTGATGGGCGCTCAATATGCTGATAGTTCCACTCGAATTTAGCTTTCGTGCAGTGTGCAGGAACTATTCTCTCCGGGTCATATGTTCGGTGTTCTAGCGCCCCAAGTTGATAGCTTTTCATCGCTTCTCCCTCTGCTGCTACCTCTTTGAAGTCCTTAACTGTATATGCGCCGATGGTGAGGGGTAGCGGGGGCCACGACTTCTTTTTGCCTTTAGACAGGACGCTGGAGAAGCCTTGAGACATTTGGAAGCATACCTCCTAAATGAGCATTTTGTCTGTAACAAAGTGAGGCATAGCATGTGGTGCCCTGAAAGATCCAAAGACTCGGATGAAAGTATATTCGGCGAAAGTGAACCAATGTGCCACTTGGACTAGAGTCTCTCTGGCTCGCCAAGACATGCAGGGGGCGTCTTGGCCAAATAGTCTTCTATATAGAGCGGGGATAGATACTTGGGAGATCTGCTCTATATCCTGTTTATATCTGGACTCCCAAAACACCTTGATTTGCAGATGAATTGCACGAGTCTGCGCGGAATCCCAGTTGTGTGCCCATTCCTCAAAGTGTAATCTTGCGCAGACAACATCCAGTAGGTAAGAGGCCATGTAAAATTCGGAAGGCATTCCGTCATCTGGGGCCAATGCCGCGGATAAGTTTGTCTGCATCGAAGTCATCAATATGCCGGCCCAGTTGAAATGGGTGCCATGTGCCGTTACATGCTCCATGATAGTAGCCCAACTGCCGCTGAAAGTGGTGCAATCAGAGCGCCCGTAAAGTATGCAAAGCATGGCGGCAACTAATTTATAAACCTTTCTCAGGCTAGCCACCGGATATTCTTGGTCTTTCTTGACTTTAAATTTCTCGAGCTCCTCCCACCATTGTCTAATAGTATCAACTATAGGAACTGCGTGAGAAATATCCCATTCTAGCATGAAGTACTCTTCTGGGCGAGGCAACGAGTAATAAAGGTGGGCTTCTGAGCCTACGATCGTAGCAAATGCCTGGCGTTCGCTATCTCGGATCACGAACTTCTTAGGATCCGTTTTCTGTATGATCCAGTCTATAACCTCTGGGCATGGAAATATGGCCGGATGCGCCCCTGCGAGATGCAATTTGGACCTTTTGACTTGTAAGTATATTTCCCAGTCTGGGAGATCTTCTGGGAATTCTTCTTCCGGTATGGCGAACTCATGATACACTTGGTACCATCGCATGCTGTCTTCTTTTGCAAATGTACATAGTGTATCCCTGTATATCGGGGGTGGAGATATCATGTCCAGCTCCTCAACTTCTTCTACCACTTGCTTGTCCTTCCTCCGGGACAGCAGGGGTGCCATGTCGCTGAAATCTGATAGAACACGTATACACTCCGCGTCTTCTTCAACTTCACCTGTCAAATTCATAAAGGAATCCCAAGATAAGAACGACATGATGATATAAAACCAATTACAGCTTAGCACTGAATTTTAGCTGAGACACATGTAAAACTGGGTTACTGGGTCGCAGGGTCGCGGATTGCAAGAAGAGACTTAGGTGCGACCTTGCGACTAGGTCGCAGGGTCGCGGGGTCGCAAATTAGGAAAACCGAGGAAAATGCGACCTTGCGACCTCGCGACCAGGTCGCTGGGTCGCTGGGTCGCAACTCTCTGCAAAATTGGGAAATGTGACCTTGCGACCTTGCGACTAGGTCGTTGGGTCGCTGGGTCACAAATTTCAAAATCTGAAGAAAATGCGACCTCGCGACTAGGTCGCTGGGTCGCAGGTCGCGTTAGCGCTTGCCGGGGGGTTTTGGGCACGCGCGGCGTGAAGGTTTCCTCCCTCTAACTGGAAAATTATAAGGCTAAAAGGGTCCATGCAGAGTTGAGAAGTGGCTTTGGGAGCAGGGGACAAGGCCATGAAAGCTTAACATGAAAGGTGGTGAGTTTGGGCAGATGTAATGAAGCAGGATTTAACAAAACATTCAAAAATGGAAAAGAAACATCAAAGTTCATGAAGAGGGGAATTTAAAGGTCTAGGCAAGCATGAATTTGGCAAGAAATTCCTAGAAAGGAAAAAGCAGAAGAGAAACTGCAACTTACCCGGGAAAATCGCGCCAGTCGACCTGTCAGAGCCGTTTTTTCCTATTCGCCGATTGTGAAAAATGCGACCTGGCGACCTCCCTTATATAAAAGGTCGCATGTGCGGGCAATAAATGCTGGGTCGCTAGGTCGCAAGTTTCGTGATTTAGGGGATCCGCGACCTCGCGACCTTGCAACCTGGCGACCTAGGGTCACGGGGTCGCAAGGTCGCTAAGTCACAGGTTTCATTAAAATTTACAATTTGCGACCTTGCGACCTGGGGTCGCGGGGTCACAAGGTCGCAGGGTCATAATTTTCTAGAAAACGAACTTCTGCGACTTTGCGACTTAACTTTATTGATTCTCACTTGGTTTTCTCTAGTTTCAAGGGGCTCCAAAAATTTGAAATGGTGGTCTTTTTGGAGGATGTTGTAGGGGCTACAACAAATGGCGATTCACTGGATGAACTCAGAGTCTCTGCTGATGGTTAGTCTTGGCGGGGGGAAGGAGGGGCCTCTGCTGACTGTTTTCTTTACCTGGCGGTTGACACTTCCTAACCTTTGGCACCTTGCTGGGTTGCTCAATCTGCTGGCCTGTTTGGGTGCCGTTCAACCAAATTCATTTCTTCAGGTCTCCGGACTGGAAGGGTTGGAGAACTCCAGGCGGCTACAGGGTCTAGTACGATTATTTTGTCCTCATCGTGTTGCTCCGCTACCAGCGAACCTCTCGGTCCCGGCGGAGTCACTGCCTAGGAATCGTGAACGTTGCTCCGCTGCCAGCGAGCCTGGTCAGTACCCCGGCAGAGTTGTTACATCACCTCTCTGCGCAGGAAGACTTTCTCAATCCTTTACCCTTTATTAGTGTGCTATTGCACTTATTTTGAATGTGCCTGAGGCACTTATTTAGATGTGCTCGTGGCACTTATTTGAGATGGCAATTTAGCCTGGGCGGATGAGGGATCCCGACTTATTTTGCTTGCAGAGAGGTTGTTCCCGGACTGGTATGAGGACTTTGGTTTTTCCCAGGTACCCCGTCGTAGCATAGAGTACCTCTTTTCCCTTCTGGTCTGGTTACCACTACACCGTAGTTTCTTTTGCAGGCACCCTCTCAGACTGGCAAGGTAAGCTTTCCGCTTGATGACTTGGGCTCGGTGATATGCTACCTTCAGGTGCAGAGAAAAAGCAAGCTTTTGCTGCCTTTGAGTCTATCGGAAAAGGCTTTCCATCAGCATAGAACCTGTTGCAGTGTGCCAAATGCATGGCTCTAACAAATCCTTCCTTAAACTTTTTACTTTTTTTTTTTTTTTTTTTTTTTTAATAACAAAAACGAGACAAGAACTATGGTACAAGGATAATATAGCCCTCTAAGGGCTGCTAAGTGAAATAGTGTTTGAGGTCATGCCCGTTTACCGGGAGGACCTCGACCTGTCCTTCAAGGGTTTGTAATCTAAAAGTGTGGGATCCTAACTTTTCCTTAATTTGGAAAGGGCCTGTCCATAGTGCTTGGAACTTGGAATGCTTTCCCTTGTATTCATAAGCTTTGTCCCATTTTAGGACTAGGTCTCCTACCTCAAAATTTTTATTCCCTGCGGATTTCCTATCAAACCATCTCTTGATGTGGCTCTGGTGGATGGCGAATTTTTCCAGGGTTTTTTGCCTTTCTTCCTCCAACTTCAGCAAGGTGTTGATTCGAGTCTGCAGGGTAGGGCATGGGGTACCATGACATTCTTGGGACAGCTGAAGGGCAGGGAGAGATAGATGAGGAGGAAGAACAACTTCTTTTCCATACACGAGAAAATATGGAGAGGTGCCTAAAGAGGACTTGGGAGTGATACGGTCAGCCCAAAGTGCATTGTGAAGGGCATTGTGCCAGTTGCGCTGGTGGGATAGAAAGGTCTTCTTAATGATACGAATAAGATTCTTGTTAGTTGACTCAACTAATCCATTTCCCTAGGGATAGTAATTTGCAGAATGCTTCAGAACAATACCATTTTCCAGCGCAAAATCATATAATTTAAAAGATGAGAAATAAGTCGCATTATCGAAAACTAAAGAAGTTGGAACGCCAAACCTGGTGATGATGGAATGCGTGAGGAATTCTATTACCTCCTGATCGTTGATTCGGCGTAAAGGTGTTGCTTCAACCCACCTAGTGAAGTAATCAGTAGCTGTAAGGATATACCGATGTTGTTTAGAAGAGTGAGGTGTGATTTCACCAATTACATCCAAACCCCACTGTTGGAAAGGCTCCTCCACTGCTACTGAGAGTAAGGGGGCAGCTGGACGTGCTTCTCGGTTTGCGAACTTCTGGCACTGGATGCATTTCCGAACGTATGCACGCGCATCTCTAAAAAGAGTAGGCCAATAGTATCCTGCGTGCATTATCTTATGGGCAGTAGTATCTCCGAAAAAATGACCTCCAGCTGGTCCGTCATGCAGCTCAGTTAATATTTTCTGTGCTTTGTTAGTTTCCAAGTAGCGTAACAGGAGCCCATCGTGATGTTTCTTGAAAAACTTACCTTGGATCAGTTGGTGAGATGCGGCTTTGAGTCTTATTGTGCGTTTCTGCCGGGCAGTAAGAGCAGGGTCCATGGTGCCTTGGGCCAAATATCTTGAAATGTCAGAATACCAAGAAGGGCTACTTTGCTGAGGCACATGGTCGCTCTGATACATGTCGATCTCTTGTTCCCAACATTCCTCTTCAATTTCATGAGAACTTGCAGCTTCCGCGGCCATTTGGCATAAGCCCTGTCCTTTAACGGTGTGTGCCGGTTTAAATTCTAAATCGTATTCTTGCAAGCACGCCACCCAGTTGCCTCGCCTTTCGCCTAGCTCCTGCTGCACGAAAAGTGAGCGGACTGCTGGGTGTGGAACAAAAACTGTGACATGATTTTTCAAGATGTAGGGCCTAAAATGCTTGACCGCTTTGTAGACCGCATAGGCTTGCTTTTCGATTTCTGGGTAGTTCAACTCAGCTCCCTGCAAACCGGTGCTCATGAAAGAAATGGGCCGTTCATCGTTGTTGCCATCTTTCTGCGTAAGGACAACCGCAAGTGAGGAATCTGAAGCAAAAGTGTACAGGATAAAACCTTTTCCAAAATCTGGACTTTGGAGGGAAGGAGCTTCAACTATAGCCTGTTTGATTTTGTCGAAGGCTTCCCTTTCCGGCCGATTCCATTGGAACATAGCATCCTTTTTTATCATTCCTTGTAATGGCTTAACTATCTGTGCGAAATCTGATATAAATTTCCGTACGAAATTGATCTTTCCCAAGAAAGATTGCATCGCTTTTTTACTCCTGGGGAGAGGAATTTGAGCAATGGCTTTCACCCGTTCCGGATCGACGACAATCCCTTGTTTAGTTATGATATGGCCCAGTAAATTTCCTTCTGCCACGGCAAAAACGCTTTTCTTCGGGTTAAGCGAAATCCCGTACTTTCTACACCTTTCAAAATTTTTCCTGAGGTGGCATATATGGTCGCCCCGGTGTTTTGAAAACACGATGACGTCGTCTAAGTAGACAACCACACTCTAGCCTATCAGCCCCCTGAATGCTATATCCATGGCCCTTTGGAAAGTTGCCCCTGCGTTGTTTAATCCAAAAGGCATACGTCTGAACGCGAAAGTTCCCCACTTGGTTCGAAAGGTGGTCTTCAATCTATCTGGTTCAGCCACCAGCACTTGGTTGTACCCGGAGAACCCGTCCAATAAGGAGAACATTTCTGACCCGAACACAGCTTGCAATATTTGTTCCATGGGGGGTACCGGGTAATTATCTTTATTTGAGGCCCGATTTAAATTTCGGAAATCCACGCATAAGCGGATTTTGCCTGAATTCTTCCTTACCGGGACCAAATTGGACACCCATGTGGAATGGCGTACTTTGAAGATGATGCGCGCGTCTAAGAGTTTTTTGAGTTCTTTCAGAATCAATGGTTCCAACGTAGGGTGTACTTTTCTGAGCTTTTGCTGGAACGGTTTTGTGCCTTCCTTCATGGGTATAACATGCTGGATAATTCTAGTATCATACGTACATAAGTCATCATATGTCCAAGAAAATACGTCACGATACTTGCGAAATAGCTGGGTGAAATCCTGCGCCTCCTGGGTGGTGCAGTCTTTCCCAAGGTTGACGAACTTAGGATTATCTTCTGATCCCAAGTTCACTTGTCGATGGGCCAAGATGGAGCTTTGCACTTTGGTATTCAGGGGCCCTTGAAAACGGCTCTGCAGATCGAAGAGTTTCTCAAGTGACACTACCCCCTTTGGCATGGGGTTCCCTTTGCGTTTCTCATACTCTTCCTGCACAGCTTGATCGTGATCATCTTCATCTATGGCAGCATCTTTGAATGTTTCAGAGTTACACATAAACTCCAGTACCTGTTGATCATCATCAAAGACGCGTAAGTTAGTAATGTTGTCTGGCACAGAGGGTCTATATATAATTTCAATAGAAAAACTGTCCCTCAAAGGGGTGAATCTAGCAGCAGCATTAGCCAGAGTATCAGCTGCTGCATTGTGCATTCTAAGAACAGATTTAATTCCAAATGCATCAAAAGCAGAAATCAATCGCCATACCTCTTGTTGATACGCCTTTAAATGCGAAGATAAACAGTGAATAGTGTTGCGTACCTGGCGAGTGATAATCTCGGAATCTCCAATGACCTGTAAGCATTTTACCTTCAGATCCAGCGCCTTCTTAAGTCTGAGGATTAATGCCTCGTACTCGGCAGTGTTGTTGGTGCACTGGAACTCTAGCCGGCATGAGATTAAGAATTTATTCTTGTGAGGGTCAAGCAATATGCAACCCGCACCAACTCCATCATGGGTCTTGGAACCGTCATAATACAAGGTCCACATGTCACTTTCCGACTCCTTCGGGGTAATAGGTTGTGGAGGGGTTTCTGATGGTGGTGAGACAGGGGTGACTTGCTCCTCCACGACAAGTGCTAGTTCAAATTGGACCTCGGGGCCTACGGAAGACTGAGGGGGTTGGTAACATCCGAATATGGCTTCTAGAAAACACATGCCAAGCTCCTCCTGGACAAAGATGATGGGTTCATTAACGGCATCCAAATCAGTCACGGTGTGTTTCATAAATGGTTCACTTTCGACCCTGATTTGATTATTCCGCCCCTTGTAAGGAAGCCACAAGTGGGACCAGTCGGTGGCGAAATAGCCTTGCAACTTGCTGGACCAGTCTCTACTAAGCAATAGACCATATGCTTTAGGAATGTCCACAACCACAATATCAATGCATTGATGGACCCTAGAATCTGACGACAGGCGGATGATGACATTATTCAGCTCTCCTACGGCTGGCACCTGTGATCTATCGAGTTGTATGATTTTTGTGTCAGTTTTCTCTGGGCAAATGTTAAGCTTCTTACAGACAGATAAAGGCATGATGTTTGTAGAGGCACCGGAGTCTACTAGACAGTTGTGGACGTTGAAGTTAAAAATCTTGAAGGACAGAAGGAAAGGAGGCGTGGATCCTCTTGAGTTGGTATTGATGGCGTTTACTATAGACTGTACATCTAGACTGGCTTGCGCAGATGTGTTGCTCACAGTTTTCGTAGCTGAAGTATTTGCGAAAGCCTTTAGAATGAGTTCTCTTTGGTTAGTAATGCGGGCCAGCTCGTAGAGAGAGATGTTTGCTCTTGTTTTTTTCATATCCTCAACAATGTTATAGCTAGACTCTGGTTGAGGGCTAGGCTCGGTAGAGGGTTTTGGAGATTCTTTCGGGAGCTTGCCCTTTTGACTTGCTCGGGTAATGTTGTTGGTGGGCTTCTCCGGAGCAGATTGTTTTCCGTTTCCTGGGGGCAGAATTTTCCTTAGGAAATCCCTTTTCTTGTCTTCATAAGATTGCTCGGGAACATGTCCTTTGCTCCTTAGACTATAATTCCGCACGGCCTGGTCTTTGGGAGTGTCTGCCATGTTGATATCAATGGAGGTAAGGCTGTCCCCACCTCGGATTATGTCAAAAGAAAGGACAGAGGCTCCTGGTTCTTCGTTCGAGGGTAGATCCTCATCGTGATCTGAAATATCATCCTCCGTCACATCCCCTGGGGTTTGGTCATCTAAAAGCTGGTTAACTACTGCAGTCATGCTGCCAATCCATTGAGGGCACGTTTTTTCAGAGTGGGCAGCTTGGTGGAAAGAACAGAAGTTATATTTCCCTATTTCTTCCACATTGAGAGCAGTATTCGGGTTAGACGGAGGTCTATTAGTGTTGGGATTAATTTTTCTGAAATAGGGTTTGGGTGGTTTAGTGCTAGTTGTGGATTATGTGCCCTTTCTCCTTAGGTCAGTGACTTCATTCGTTAAGAGCTTGAGGGTTTTTTCCATGCTTTCAAAATCAAATGCATCTTTATCCCTATCGGTGGTCTTAGGAGTGGAGGACTGACCCCTTTTTGTGTTAGGCTTGTGATCATCTCTCCCTTCGTGATCGATTTCTCCTATCGAAAGCATGTCTTTCTCCACAGTGAGAGCAGCCTCATAATTAGCCGTAAGGGTAGCGCGGGCTTCACGTTTGACGAAAATGGCAATGTCCCTAGGGAGAGCCTTGGTATAGTAGTCAATGGTGATCGAGTCATCCAACGCCAGGTTTGGGGGAAATTTCTGTAGTATGGTAGCGAAGCACTAGTTGAAGTCCTTAACCTTCTCCTTTTTATGACACTTGATGGTGCTCAATTCCGTGAGAAGCATGGAAGGAGTTTTATCTTCTGAAAACTTCTGCAGGAATACGCGACGAAATTGGTCCCATGAAGTGATAGAGGCACTGGGGAGAGAGCGGTACCATGTGGCCGCTTTGTTTTCGAGAGTATGGGGAAACAGTCGACATGCGACATCATCGGACTGGACTCTCATGATTTGCAGAGACAAATAGAAGCTGCTGATATGATCTTCAGCTAAGGTGCCTTTCTCAGGGTCAAACTTGGGGAGGTGTTTCTCCGGATGCCTAGGCAGATCGTGGAGTGGGCCCAAAAGATTTAATGGGGATTGAGCCATCCAGGCTAGGGGTTGCACTCTCCTAGCCCGCTAGTGGTGCCTAAACTCAGGCTCAGATTCACCTCCCGAACCTGAGACCGATGCTTCTGACTCATGACGAGAGTGTTCGTCTTGGTGTCTCCCCCGGTAAAGAAAGTCTCTAAGATATCCCAAGTTGTGGACAGGAGGCCTAATTGGGTTTGGGTGACGATTGCGAGCTTGGTTTCCTTGGCCTCGGCCTCTATCTCCTCTACCTCCAGCCCCTCGGCCTCTATTTCCTTCTTCTTCATTTTTGCGAGCTCTATTCCCTTCTCCTTCATTTCTGCGAACCCTATTTCCCCCGTCTACATTTCCTCGGCCTCTATCTTCTTCACCATCCCCAGGTGGGGGATGTGCCTGGTTATTGTTTTGCCGAGTCTGGTTAGGCTGGGAGTCGGGGAAAGGTTCAGTGTCACCAAATTCTTCGCCCTCTTGGAGAATCGGGTCATTTTCCTCAACAGCAGTGCCGAGGTCTTCCAACATGAGATTTACGAGCTTGGGTATGGTACTTGCAAGGGCACCATTACGGGTGATGTTCTCAGGAGGGGTTCGAGTGTGGGCAAGGTATTCCATGATTGGAGTAAACCGTAAATTTCTGATAAGATCGCGGGCAGTTGGGCGCAAGGCTCTCAACTGTGCTCTGGTGATTTCGTAATATCGAGTCTCCCCCCCTGGGATATCTTCCAGAGGAGGAGGGACAGGTTCATTGTTTATGACCTCCCCTTGGGGAGTTTGTGATGGAAAGTTCGTTGTATGCTGGGAGGCTGCCATTCGGCCCTCCTTCTAGCGCCAAATCTGTTGACGGGAAAATTTTTCCGGCCAACAGTAGGGGATCTCCCAGGTAGAAAGTCCCAATTAGACCTTAAACCATTTGGAGTAGGGATCCCGTCCGGGGTGTGGGTCCGGCTACCGCTTAAGACGCCTTACCTTCCGATCTCAAAAGAACCTGATTGAATCTGTAGGCACACACTTATTCATAGGATACAAAATACATGATTGATGCATTGAACATTTCCACAACACTATGCGTAGCAAGAGAATGAATAAAACATATACGCCCGAAGAGATGCAGTTAACGGCACGTCTTTGGGGTTATGTTTGCAAGGTATCTGACCACAGAAGAAATAGTTCTTAATGGCAAGATTCCTTTTTACTTCCTGAAAGATAAAACGAAATGCTAATAGACAAAGGTATTAACATCCATTTAGAAAGCGATAAAACTAAACATCATTAACACAAGCATAGATAAACATGATGCATAAATGATGTTATTGGAAATGCAGTTTCATTAATCATAGGATGTTCTGAAACTGTTCAAGAAATACACACAGTGCTGTCACAGCAAAACACATCATCCGGCAAAGGGGTTTTAACAAGTATTCGTATCCATATGCCTAAGAATATGATCTTTCAATACAATGCAATGTAGCTCTTGAGTCTCCAAAAAGAAAAGCCCTTTTAAACTTTCCCTGTAGGGAGTTTTATAGCACAAAACTTTCCCTTTAGGCTTCCCGACTTTTCACCTGCCTGCCTGTTGAGTTGCCTCGCGACCTTGAAGAGGTTGCGACCTGCGACCTGTCTGGTATGTGCGACTTGCGACCTGGACAGACAGTGTGACCTGCGACTTGCCCGGGCGGTGTGACCTGCGACCTGCCCCTAACTGCTGCTCACGACTTGCTGCTACCGGGCTGCGGAGATGGACGTGCAATGTTGAGGTCAGGGGCGTCAACCTGCTATTCCTTGAGAAAATATTTCCATGTCTGGTACTCTGCCGCTATGGGGAAAACAAGAGGGACCTCCTCTTTCAACCGATGCATGCATTCTAAAGCATTTGGCACTAGGGTTTCCATTTTCAGTGGGATCTGGTTGGAAAGAGAGGCAAGCTTGGTATAAATCCGAACCGGAGTGGCAATAAACTGACCCAGATGTTCTTGAGATGCTGCGGGCTCGGGAGCAGTAGCGGCTTGCTTGATAGGCTGCAGAAATGACTGGATCTCCTGATTTACTTGTTCCCAGGCTTTCTCTTCTTCCAATGCCCCAAGTGACGGAATGTGGTGCAAAGTGTGCATCGAGTCGATGACGCTGATCAGGTGGTTGTATGAAGACATTACTTTGTCCAGGTCCTTAGATAGTTTGTCCTTAGACTGAATTGCCATACAGAGCTGAACCTTGGCGTCCTGTGTATGCATCCAATCCCTCCTGGAAAAATTCTCAGGTGCCTGAGGGTATTGTACTGTCCAGCCCATTATTCTGTCTAAGGCCTGTGAGGCCTCCCTGAGTTGCTCGTGCTTTTGCTTGGTTTCTGCTCGTGCTCTTACCAGTGGGGTGACTGTTTGTTTGATGGTGAACATTTCTCCACATACCTGCCTCATGGTTGCTTCTAACACTTCACATTCTTTAGAAATGGCCAGTGGGACTTCATTTACCGGTGGAGTCTGTTTTCGGAGTTGTTGAACATCTGCTCTCAACTCTGATTTCTCCTGTTCTGCTCTTTTCTCGCGTTTCTCAGCTGCTTGCAGTCTATTTTGCAAAGAGACTATTTCTCTGCTCATTCTGGTTACGTTCTCTTCCGTGGCTGCGGCGAAAGCAATGCCCGCCGATGCTATCATTACCGGATTAGTCCTGGTATCAAGGACTATGTCTTTACCTGTTGCCACTGTGGATTTGGCGGATGGGCTTTGCACCAGAGCTCTTCTTTTCTCTTGCCTGATCTTGAAAGAGAATTGATCAAATGTAAGTCTAGTGAGGTCAAACACTTCCTCTTCTTGCCCCTAGGGGGAACTAACATCGGAGAGCTTGGTACTGCCCAGAGGTATTTCAAAGGGGATCATCTCGATGTCTTCTATTATTTCATCCTCCTTTTCTTCTCTATTCTTTTCTTCTTCTTCCTTTCGCCGGCGTTCAGTTTCTGCTGCTGCTTCTATTTCAGCCTTCCTCTGGCGCTCAGCTGCAGCAGCCTGTTCGGCCGTCCTTTGGCGATCATCTTCTGATTTTTCCAGCTCCGCCTTGAGCACCCGTTCTACTGCGGCCTGTGCCTCCTTTTCCTCTTTTTCTTTCCTGGCCTCCTTGGCCTGCTTCTTCTTCTGTGTTGCCATCGCACTCTTCTGGCATTCTTCCTCATCCTCCTTTTTCTTCTTTTCCCTTTCTTGCTGGGCTTTTTCTTCTGCTTCTTTCTGTTGGATAGATGTAGTAAGCCCTGTGTCGGTCCGAGACTTCTTGGGTCAAGAGGAAGAGGCACCTATCAACTGATGGATTCTGTCTTCCAGGCTCTGGTCATCCGGATCCTCTTGGCCCAAGTCTACCTCCGGAGCAAATTTTCTCTCAGCGTTATACCAGTTCCTTCTTTTGTCTTCTGATGGGCGCTCAATATGCTGATAGTTCCACTTGAATTTAGCTTTCATGCAGTGTGTAGGAACTATTCTCTCTGGGTCATATGTTCGGTGTTCTAGCGCCCCAAGTTGATAGCTTTCCATCGCTTCTCCCTCCGCTGCTACCTCTTTGAAGTTCTTAACTGTATATGCGCCGATGGTGAGGGGTATCAAGGGCCATGGCTTCTTTTTGCCTTTAGACAGGACGCTAGAGAAGCCTTGAGACATTTTGAAGCATACCTCCTGAATGAGCATTTTTTCTGTAACAAAGCGAGGCATAGCATGTGGTGCCCTGAAAGATCCAAAGACTCGGATGAAAGTATATCCGGCAAAAGGGAACCAATGTGCCACTTGGACTAGAGTCTCTTTGGCTCGCCAAGACATGCAGGGGGCGTCTTGGCCAAATAGTCTTCTATATAGAGCGGGGATAAATACTTGGGAGATCTGCTCTATATCCTGTTTATATCTGGACTCCCAAAACACCTTGATTTGCAGATGAATTGCACGAGTCTGCGCGGAATCCCAGTTGTGTGCCCATTCCTCAAAGTGTAATCTTGCGTAGACAACATCTAGTAGGTAAGAGGCCATGTAAAATTCGGAAGGAATTCCGTCATCTGAGGCCAATGCCGCGGATAATTTTGTCTACATCGAAGTCATCAATATGCCGGCCCAGTTGAAACGGGTGCCATGTGCCGTTACATGCTCCATGATAGTAGCCCAACTGCCGCTGAAAGTGGTTCAATCAGAGCGCCCGTAAAGTCTGCAAAGCATGGCGGCAACTAATTTATAAACCTTTCTCAGGCTAGCCACCGGATATTCTTGGTCTTTCTTGACTTTAAATTTCTCGGGCTCCTCCCACCATTGTCTAATAGTATCAACTATAGGAACTACGTGAGAAATAGCCCATTCTGGCGTGAAGTACTCTTCTGGGCGAGGCAACGAGTAATAAAGGTGGGCATCTGAGCCTACGAGCGTAGCAAAGGCCTGGCGTTCGTTATCTCGGATCACAAACTTCTGCGACTTTGCGACTTAACTTTATTGATTCTCACTTGGTTTTCTCTAGTTTCAAGGGGCTCCAAAAATTTGAAATGGTGGTCTTTTTGGAGGATGTTGTAGGGGCTACAACAGGATCTTAGAAGTTTTAGTGAGATGGAAAGATCCTAGTGAGGCAGAGACAAGGTTCTAGACCTCCCAGTGTTCTCAACTCATCCAACTAAATCCTAATAAGAACATCTAAACATAGATTTCGCTAATTCATACATCAGAGAGCAGGCAATAACATCCACTACACTGGTTAAATCAATTGAAATCAATATTCAGACACACATATAAGCATAAAACATAAAGGCTGGGAGAGCAGCAACATAAGGTACCTATCAAGGGTAAATCTGATGCCAAACTTCTGATGCGAGCCTGAAGAAACATAATGAAATGAAGGCAAGTCAATCACAAATATAGAGAAAGGAAAACATCACCAACTGCTTTAGATTAGGATCCAAAGAAATATGCTTGTCATATTCAAAAACAACACCGATCAAGTACATCAATGCCCACAGCTTGAAAATTCAGTCTGAATACATCAAATCTCAACCTATTTTACAATATTACATAGAGAACTTGTCTCAAGAGGAAAATTCTTGCGTTTCACTGATATCTCATCAACAACCAACAACCATTATAAGAGTTTCCCTCTGTGCTTTATAGCAGATGATGAACAGAAGGTCGACTGAGATGGTAGGTGAATACTAAATGTATCATTAAACATAAAATGAATGCAGGGTCGAACCCCATTCTACTTGTTTGCTGTGTATTTAATCTCTGTCACTTCCCTCGTGGAAGGTGATCTTCTCCAAGTATGATCTTGATAGATTTCGGCTATCGTACCCTTGGTATTTTGAACAAAAATGAACTAATCTAATGAGAAGTCTGCCATATAAATTCTCTGGTGGTCTTGAACTGCAGTTAGGGTGGAAATTCCTTCAGGGACACTGTGCATAATAAAAGCTGTATGGGCGCCCTGTACTTGACGAAGAAAAAAATTTTGCTGATAAATGAACCCTGATGTTACCTTTCACTATGTGCAGGGTCTTCAAACTGGTGCCTTGCCTCCTAAACCACTGATTCTAGGCTTAAAATTTTCATTACCGGGCCTTAATCTCCTTTGCTCTGTACTGCAACACTTTGCCTCTCCATTTTTGCTTCTGACAGGTTAGTTCGGGTTTTAATGGCGCCGAGAAATCTTCAGAGTTGGATTCTGCACTTTGATGGAGAAAACCACTCTGCTGATGTATACAACTTGCTATTCATTAACTCTGGTGCGCAAACTCCCTGTCGCTGTATTTAAACATTGTCCGATCGTGACAGACTTTTCCCATTCTCTGTAAACCTGCAAAATGCGCAACCCGTTAAGAAATCCATGGATGGGGTGGCAGATGATATGGGAGAGGAGAATGGCCGTGAAATCGATGACCTGGGCGGAAAAATGCAGAAAAAATGGTGAAATATGCTCTGGCGGGGGTTGGCAGAACGAAGAGTATCATTCGAGTGAAAAAACCTTAGAGAACATGGAGAGAAACCACTTATACGTAATGGAAAGGGAGGATGCATGGAGGGCACATGTGGAGGTGACGTGGCGGGACCAGGGACAGTGGAAAAGTTAGCGGCGGGAGAACAAATCTGGACCATTGATCGGGGCGGAGATCAACGGCGGAGGACGACAGACGGGGGGTCCGGGACATGGACTATCGCGGGTGCAACTTGGTCAAACATCGTGCATCTTGGACGGGCGATGGCCGTTGGATGGTTCATCCCAGATCGGACGGTCTACAGTGATTTCACTGGGCATCCATGATCGGAAAATAACGTGCGATGGATCGGGTTAACGAGCGGTTTTGGGAACGTACAGGAGGACACACGGTGAAAGGTGAGTGGAATCGCTGGGCTACGGGGGAAAACCGCCAAGCGCGCGAGGGTGGTGCGAAATAAACCGGCGGTTTCGAACAGTACACGGCAGGGTCCACCAGCAGGAAAGGCTCCGAATCGTCGATCCGAAGGGGAAACGGGATAAACGCCCTTTTGCTTTGGCGAGTGGTCGCTGCGCTGGGTTATATGGGGAAGAAAGGGAGCGGGGCTAATGCGGAGGGGGCTAGGCCTATTATAAGGTCCAAAGTGGGTTTTGAAGCCAATTTAAATGAAATGAGAGGCTGGAAAGGGTAACGGTAAGGATATGGAGTGGGATTTGGGGACAACAAATGATGTAGGGATTTTAGAGGGGATTTTAGGGGGATTTCAGGGATGAATAAGGGAAATTGGGGAACAAAGGTATTTTGACAGAAGGAGGGAAAAGGGGAACAAGTAGGCCTTTTAGGAATCTATCAGCAAATAGGCTTTGCATTGGGCATAACACTCAGAGACTTCAAGGAGGATGGTTTTTCAGGGGAAAGGAATCTCTTGAAGGTCTCCAAAACTATCCAACCCCCAGCTTGCTTTTCAAGAATTTCATAGGGGGGCTAACAGGAGGATCGAGTCTTTCTGTTGTAGATACAACATTGATCCAAAGCTAGAGGTACTCTTATTTGTCTAGTTGCATTACTCCAAGCAAGTTTTTTTGACCCAAGCTTTAGTAGTGAACCAAGATCACTTATGTTTAGTCATGATATGAGGTTTCTAGGATAGATATGAGACTTCTGTAGTGGCTTCGAGCTCTTCTAAAATTAATTTTAGATTAGAGAAATAGTAGTGGGTTAGTTCTAAAGTAACCCTAGTTGGAAGATTTGAAACTATGGTAATTTTTGTGAATAATTTGTGATGACAACTGTAAGAATCAATTCAAATTTTGTGTCAAAGAAATACAATCATGATCTGAGTTGTCTATAATAAACGATAGGTCCTCATCTAATCAATAAGATTGAGATTCTAGTACAAAGGTCTATGTTTATTCTGGAAAATCCAAAACTATGCTAAATAATAAATTTGTATACCAAGTCTTAAATAATTCTAGGCTAAGACCTAGAAAAGGAATTTATGTTGTGAGTTAAAATAAAAAATGTCTATAGTATCAAAACAATATGAGAGATCCAAGTTTGATTGATCAAACAAAATGAATAATCTTTTTATATATGTTCTTGAGACAATTCGATATATACCTTTGAGGCAATTAATAATTCATCTTTGATGCATGACAAGAAAATTTCAGAAGTATAAACTATTATCACTTCAAAGTTAAAAGCCAAATTATCTCCAATGATACGAGTTACAAGAAAAAGCATACATGATAACCCCCATCAACATCACTTACTAAAGAGCCTTTTACAACACTAAATTTTTTTATGTGATAACACATCTCTAAGGCACTATATAGAACAAGTAATTGAGGGATAGTATAAAGTCATCACTACATGATACAAGATATATTTTAGATGTGAAGTACTAACCAATGTTGGAAGCCTTCCTATGGTATAAAGAGAGTTTATTTTGACTACTAGATAGTATAAGGGACCATGACCATAAAATTTGTAATCTTGAGAACCTGTAAGGAAAGATCTAAGAGGAAACCATACTATTCAGGGATGCTGCAGAGTTTGTCATATCATTGGAAAATAGTTTGAAGATATATATATATAAAGGTTTGATGCCCATTTTGAACCAAAAACAACTATGCAAAAGGTATACCTAAGACCTATGACATTTTTGGAGGTAGACATTAGAAGAACTGTGACAAGTATGTGTAACAACCATAAGAATTCTTTATTATACATTTAAAATGAGTGAAATTCACCATGAAGCTGACTTGTTTCATTCTAAAGCATGAGATACAAAGGAATTTATGTATGTGGTTCGACAGGTTAAGTTATGAGATATCTTTGCTAATGGAAAATAAGACACAACAATTGAAAAAATGTGAAAAGACCAGATTCTTGCAAGGACCATCTAAGGTTAAAAGAGGTATGAATCATTATTGTTCATTTCATATTTTTCGTGTATATAATTATAAATATTCTAGATCATGGTTAATGATTTTATGCTCTTTTGAAAGTTAGTATCAAGGTCTATGAAGATATGTTAGAATATGTCGATATAACATTTGATGTACCATTCTCCTGCATATAAGGACTAGGTTTTTATGGTCAAAGAATGAAATATTTAGTGTAAAAGGTTTGCCATGACTCTAGGGTTTTTGAAACTAACTCTTTAGTGTGTTTGTATAATTTTATAATTTTTGAATGGTAGGTGTTGAAGACTTTGCATCTAGGGTTTGTAAACCTGAGCATAGTTTGAATTAAGAAAAAACCCTAGAAACAAAAACCTTATCTAAATGTGTCCACTATCAGAAGTATATCTAACTCTTGATGATAATGACATCATACTAGTATGAGAACAATATTGTTAGGTCCAATATTAAGATGGAGTTGACCCTCATCAAAAGATAAGTATTATACATCTCCTTGAATTAGAGAAATTTTGAGGTAAAAAATTGGCCTCAAAATAATAGTATAAAACCAAAATCAACTTTATAAGAACCGTTAGGATTCAATATGATGTTTTCAACCATGGGGGATGATTCACGATTTTTGGAGTAAAAAAAAGCTATTTTTCTAAGTCGCGTTTTCAACTTATCTCCCCACCATTTTACTCAAATTTCGAGTTGGAGCACTTTTTGGGTGAAAATTTTAATTTCTCATCCAATGAGTACCCATGTTGCATACTTTTGATGAACCCTTCTACACGAAAAATGAGAAATACATGAAAAAATCAGGGAAAAATTTAGGGGGTAATATTTGTAAGTGGGTTAATTTTCCATGTTTTTTTCCAAAAAAAAGATTCATTGATTTCCATTTTTTCTAAAAATTATTTTCCCAAATTTTATAGTATAAAATTTTTTACCTTAAAAATTGCCAAAATTTTATATATAGACTATACAAAATTACTAGAAATTTGAATACTTTTACAAAAGCATTGCCAATCATTTTACAAATTGCTTATTATGTACTAGTGAGATTCGCCAAGGTTTCTAACTTTAAAATAGATTTACATCCTTAAAATTTTCCCTAGAAAAACATGATTACAATCACCCAGGGATCACACCTGGCTTGGGCCACACCAACCCTTAACATGGTTCATTTTTTCCCCACAAAGTTTCAAATTGGTGACCTTCACATGACATAGTGACTTAACAATACACCCCATCACTATCTATTCTAGGTCTCATGGAATTATATCAATCCATAGTAAGAGTATAATAAATTACACATATCTCTTATAATGGAAAGTGAAAATATAAGAAAATTTGTAATTGTTTAAACTTTGATTTTCTTTATATAAAGTTGATAGAAAAAATTGTTATCTAATATGGGCATTCTAGTATTTTATTTATAGCTAATAGTAAAATATTTTATTATTATTAATATATATTTGTTTTAATATTATATATTAATTAATCATAGAAGTTACAATTTCAGCAATATTATTCTTGCATGTCCTTTATTCACTCTATATCACATATCTCCCTAATACTAAAAAATATATATTTTTTTTACTTCCAATTAATTTGATGTAAAATTACACTGTGAATTGAAGTATTTTATTTATGGTTCATTATTATTATTATTATTATTATTATTTTAATGTAAGTATTATTTTATTGTTTTAAATGTAATGCTACATGACAATATCTCTCTCATGTTAATCTATAGAGTGACTTTTGATGTAATTATTACTACTACTAAGTTTATTCACTAAAATAATAATATGTATTAAGTAAAATATGAGTTTGGAGCATAACATGTACTTTAGATACGTGAGACTATATCAAAACGTACTAAAATGCTTGGATAAAGGGAAACTTCAATCTAGACAATAACTACAAAATACTAGTTATATATATATCTTCGACATTAGACCACCACAAAGTGAACACTTTTCCAAGAAAACCATAAATTTTACAAACTTTGAACTCCATATAATGTAAGCATCATGTAAAAAACATCATGGGTTGAGCCCATTCAATATCCTGGAATGGTTCATTTAAACTTGGAAAAAATAGATGAGGAGACCTGGTTGTAGTAATTGCTGAAGAGAATGTTGAACTTCAATGTCCTAAATTCATATGGATTTCCTCTACTTTTGGAAAATGGCAATAATTTAATCTTATAATTTCTAAATTAAAATATGATATTCAATTAATATTTCCATTAAGGATGTGAAGTTAGATACCATTTGATTATGATTTATCTGGGAAATAATATTTGTAATTGAACTTGTTGAGAGTCATCCATTGCTATAGAGAAGCCAAATGAGCACTATGGAATTATTTTATTATCTAGAGGCAAATCAATACCAATCAAATCCCTTCCACATGCTAATAACATTAATGTCGAAACAAAATCAAACAATTTTTCAATGGAAAAAGTGTCTAGATGCATAATCTCCACCCCCATTTTCAAATTAGTACCCACGAAAACTAAAATAACTCAATCCAACTTCAAGAAACAATCATACCACAACTTACATTAAATTTGACCATGCAAATTAAAAGAAGCCTAAGTGAACCTCAATGAAAAACAATGATATGATAACAATAACAAGATAGCCAATTCAACACAACAACAACATAATTCAATTGCCCATCATAATAGATCATATACAAAAGAATGCTAATAACAAACGTGAGAGGAGATCCATTGAGTACTGAGCATAGGGAGGACAATTGAGATGAGGAAGTAGATAAACCCCCTTGCGACCTATAAATTAATTTCAACTTGTTGATATTTAAATGTCAGCTACAACGAATAAATTTTTGATAATACCCAAAGGAAAAAGTCATAGGACTCACCAAGAGAAGGATAAAATGCACAAAAAGTGAGAGATCACCCATATTTATTATGGGGAGAAACCTCATCCATGGGAATCATTCCTGTTTTCTTGCATAAATGATACAATTCCCATCTAGAAAAAATTACAAGTTCTAAGCCAAAAAAATCTTGATAAAATAGAGATACTTTCATAGCTAATTTGGTAATCTTTATCCACACATGTTGTTGATACATTGTAACACAAAGAATTACCACAAAACCAAGCGCAAATTAAACAATAATGCTTCGAAAGCACTACTCCTCATAAAAAATTAGCTCTAATAATTGCCCCAAGCCAATCCACCTCAGCATAATGCAAGTCTAGCATAGTCCATCCCAAGGGGAAGGAGATTGACAGGGGAAGAAATGGACGTTGATTGTCTTTCCACTTTCCATGACCTTCTTTGAGAATTTGTCATTCTACCTTATGCAGAGCAATCTTAACACAAGTAGGGATTCTACATGAGTGTCTCCATAAGATCCTACCCTCCTACATGATTCCACCATAACTACAAATTGTTGTACTCACAAAGATGATGAAATTGGGAATTAAGCTCTGCCTTCTCTAAATTGTTAATCTCACCCATGCATGAATTAGGCCATGAAATAGTGCCATGTTTTCATTGCTTTGAAAAGACTTATGGTCCCACAAGTACCCTTGTTTACCTTGGTTCATAAAATTTAATCAAGGAAAAGGGAAACATAACTTGCCCATTAACATTGATTTCTCTTATCTTCAGTTGAAGACATTTACTAGCCATGACATGAACTTTCCGGCTATTAATCCTTAGCACATGATAAAAATTACTGAAAAGAAAAATAGGAACGAGGAATTTGATCTTCTTAGCAACATTCTTAAGCCTTTTGTGTTGGGAGAAGGTATGAGAAACCATATGACATGAACTTCCCGGCTATTAATCCTTAGCACATGATAAAAATTACTGAAAAGAAAAATAGGAACGAGGAATTTGATCTTATTAGCAACATTCTTAAGCCTTTTGTCTTGGGAGAAGGTATGAGAAACCATATATTAGATAATTACTTTTAAATCACCAATCACCATTAGAAATATGACTATTCTTTGCTATCAATAGACTATGAAATAATGCATATATCTCGACAAAATTATTAGAAACCATACCACATATGCAATACGCTTATATTTCCGCACAGAAGAGATTACCCAACTCTTAATATCATTATTAACAACTATCGTTAACATTATTATCAACCACTAATATGTTTAATGTTCAAATCCTTGCCCAAAATAATCCCTTACACTATCATTCAAAATTCGCATATTATCAATTGGACTCCTATTAAAATATATTTATTCTTAACAACTGATATGCAAGTTTCTCTTTTCAAACGTGTAAAATAGTGAAAATATATGAAATTTCCATTTCTGAATCACTAACGTCATCTTCGTTCTATGATTATTTACGAGATAAATAATTTCAAGGTGTCACCAAGTCATCATCTAAGACGAAATTCCACCCAGAATTCTACAGGGAATAACCAAACACCCAAAATTCTACAAGAAATGACCAAACACTGTGCATTTGTGCCACATTCATTCAAATTTCTAGTTTTTTATGGTACAATTCAAATCAAGCATACAAAAAGACACGATGTATGCAAACTAAGCCAACATTCACTAAATTCTACAGGAAATAACCAAACACCCAGAATTCTACAATAAATAACCAAACACTGTGCACTTGTGCCACATTCATTCAAATTTCTAGTTTTTGATGGTACAATGCAAATGAAGCATACAAAAAGATACAATGTATGCAAATTAAACCAACATTCACGCATCAATTAATTATGGTACATTAGAACTATAATCGACTAAATTTACAATGAGACCTATTTAACCTATTAATAGCTATTATGGTTAACCATTTTAGTATATGGTTAATCATTTTAGTAGAGATGGTTAGCCAATTTTACGATCAAATCTATATATATATATATATACTACCAAGGAAAGAATGGAGTAAACATACGGATGGGTTGAGAGATTGAATGATACTATCATCCCAAAGAATGGTGGAAATCTATGCAGATAAGTGAATGGGAGACACCGAACTATATATATATATATATTAGATGTTATATATCAATCTATATTTTTTTGGTAAGTTGTCGAGATATTATTTCAGGGTTGAACTGTGCCTTGAGAAACTGCAACTCGGGTATCTAAGTTGCCCAAATCACATGTTATAATCATAGGATTATCTAAGTCATTAAAATCACATGTTATAACCACTCTATATATTAGACGTTATATATCAATCCATATTTTTTTTGTTAAGTTGTTTAAGTTCTCTATATACTACTTCACTCGTGACTTGAGAAATTTCAACAGAGGGGTATCTAAATCATCAAAATTACTTGGAGGGGTATCTAAATCATCAAAATCAATTGGTATCACACCCAGCCTTGGCCGCACAAACTCTTAACATAGATGGATTTTTTTCCATTGAGTTTTGAACCATTGACCTTCACATCATGGAGTGACTTAACAGTACACCCCATCATCCTTTATACACATATCTCTTATAATGAAAAGTGGGAATATGAGAAAAGTTTTAATTATTATTACTTTGATTTTATTTATATAAAGTTTAGAGAAAATTGTTATTTAATATGGACATTCCAATATTAATTATTATTACTTTGATTTTCTTTATATAAAGTTTATAGAAAATTATTATTTAATATGGACATTCCAATATTTTATTTATGGCTAACAATAAAATATTTTTTTTGTTATTGATATTTTTTTGTTTTAATATTACATTTTAATTGATGATAGAAGTTACACATCATGTAATGTCAATACTATTATTTTTACATGCCATATGTTCACTTTATATTACAGATTTCCCTAATACTAAAAAATAAATTATTTTTGTTTACTTCCATTAATTTGATGTAAAATTACGGTGGGAATTGAAGTATTTTAATTATTATTTAAAAATAATAATTAATGTAAGTATTATTTTATTGTTTTAAATGTTACATTACATGACAACATCTCCCTCACGTTGAGCTATAGACTGCCTCTCGAGGAAATTACTAGTACTAGTTGACAATGTTAAACAATGGAGCTACAGAGTTAAAACTGAGGGTGGGAAAATTAATTTAAAAAATAATATTAGTAATATACTCGTCTTCAAGTAGCATCCAGGTAATCACACCCGATTGTGTTTGTTTTTCCTTTTTTTCCTTTCTTTCATTTTTGGTGGAATTTGAATCTGGGATAGCTAAGGGTTCATAATTAGTGTATAATGAATATATACTAGTATTGTTGTTGCTTAGAGATATGGCTATGATCATAATTTAAGGGTTTCTGGCATGCTGGGATGGCAGAGTCTTCAAGGGTTGCGAAAAGGTGCACTAGATTACTCTTTGTGCGTTTTTTCATTGCTCTGTTTGATCGAATCGCTTGGATAACTGAGTTGGCTAATTTTCGTACTGTGCACTAAAGTTGTAAAAAAAAGTACAGTATGGTACTTATTTTAGGTATTTCTTGCACTACTACATGTGGGGGTGTTTTAAGATAATATTTAAGACAAATTTCCAGTCAATTGTCTTAATTAGAGACAAAAAGGAAATTGTGTATCGTCTTAAATATTTTCTTTAAGCGAGTGTCTAAAAAAAACTCTTTATAAAGACAATATAGAACACCTATTACTATTGTCTCTATATATACACATGCATTATTTCCTTTTAAGAGACAATTTCATTTGTTTACAATTTGTCTCTGTAGAGACACTTTCATTTTTGTCTTTGTAGAGACAATTACATTTGTATATTTATGGACAATAGCTGAGATCAAAAACGTATTGTCTCTATAGAGACTATATGTCCATAATTCAAACTATTGTATCTCTAGAGACAATATGAAAAAATATTTTTAAAAAAATAAACAAATCATTTAAATGTTATCTAAGGTGGTTTCAACATTTCAAGTTCCCAAATAGTGATTTTAATTACCTTAAATCTATGTTTTATATCAATTTTCCAAAACTTAACAATTTCAGAAAGCAACCTTGAAAATAATAAGGCATAACACTTATATTCACTAAAAATAAATTCATGTCATTGAATTTGAACATGTAAGATCCCCATTTGGAACTTCATTTCATGACATATTATGATGCAAAAGAAAAATTTACAATATTTATCGATCTTACAAGTGAGTTTAATCTCTAACATATAAATCGAAAAGGTTGAATCACATTAAATGCTAGAAAAATAAATTCGTATCCAATGGTTTGCTCCACCATTTCAATACCTTTGTATAATTGGAATTGACTTCCTTGATAACAAAAAAATGGAAAAAATGTATATGCATTCGAATATACAAGTGATTGGCCAATTTACACTTAATTTCAGTGTTGTCATAGCACATATCTGTGCTAAATATCAACATTGAATCATCGTTAAAAGTCAGCCTCAAATCAATCATGTCATGGCACAGAACTGTGTTAAAAATAAGCCTCAAATCAGTTTTTTCATGGCACAAATCTGTGTTAAATATCAGCCTCTAATGGACTTCATAGCAATCTGAAGTTGCAGAGAAGTCCATATCACTCGTTTTTTTTGGGAAGTTAATCATTTCTTGGAGGCACATCAAACCACCCATCCTTCTTCCTGTTAAGAATAAAATAAGGCAAGTTTTATACCATTTCTCAACCATTTTCAAGAGCGCTACTAATTAAAATAAAATAAATGAAGTAGTTCGTACCTGAAAAAAAAAATTGTGCACTCTTAGTATTTCTTCATTATCACTTTCCTTGTGTTGCCTGATTCCCCAACGGTGTCTAGTACAAACTCAAATGGTAGGCCAGATAATATTGTGGAATATCCAAAGACACTTGCTTCAACACCTTCACGTCTACCTGTTGTTAATGCTGAAAAAACCCACAACTTTTAGAACCAAGAAAAAATTTAGAATGTCAAGAAGTAACTTAAAAGAAAACTATCAAAAGGAACATGTCTCAAATGAGTTTTCACAAATCATTATTTGTTCCTAGGTAAAAATTTAATGAAATGTTGAATATTCATTGATACCAAAGAAAAGGTTAATACATAACAAATATATTAAACATGAGTTGATTCATGAAATTATCCATGAAAAATACAATCTATTTGACCATAAGGGGGTTATGAAGAGGGGATTTTTGGTTCTGGGTAGAGCTGGCCTCTTTATGAACCTTGATATTCAAAATTCAATCCTGCTACCATTTCCAGATTTTTCAGAAGGAGCTTATATCTAATTAAATGGAATATTTTTTGGCATATATTAAAACAAATTTTAAATCATCCTTCTCGTAACTGTGGGTATATCAAACTGTATGGTTGTGATTCTCGTTAATTAGCTAGAATGAGTTAGATAGCCCAACACATCTCTTTACATGGACGATATTATAATTCTTAAAGTTCTGAGGAGTTTATATGATAAAGGTTCTAGCTTCTGTCAAGTTATAAATTTAATTTACTTATTTGAAGAGTGCCAAATGTTTAAAATACTGAATATGCACACTAATAAATTGTAGATTCTGAAATCAAAAGGGAACACAAGGTTGTTTTCTAATGTTTTGTGAATCAATTTCAAGTTTTCAAATTGATGGTAAAGAAAAGATATGAGTACAGTTAGATATTGAGAGAGGTGTGTACTTTTATATTTTCAAGTCCAAGGAGAAGGCAACATCCATATTTTATTCAAGCTATTATAAAAACTAGAACTTCCTATAACCAAACAAGGAGTGCATTGTTTGTAGCATGATGGATTTCTAATGGCATTAACAACCCAATGGAAATTAGCCTACACCAAGTTTTTAGAGATGGTGGTGAAAAACACCACATTAAAGATGACAGTCAAGTATATTCAAGCATTGAAGACCTTTGTATTTCTATTGACATTGTTAATTTGAAGATAGAAGAAGTATAATAAATGGTAGAAATGATTACAACCAAGAGGGAAACAATAACATTCTTGGGTTACAGAAGTTCCCAATGCTGAGAACACTTGACAATTAAACCCAGTCTTTAATTTTGCAGATTGAATCAATTTCAAGTTTTTAGATTGATGGTAAAGAAAAGACATGAGTACAACTAGAGATTGAGAGAGATGCATACTTGATATTTCAAGTCCAAGGAGAAGGAAAGATTCAACTCTGTAATATGAGTGAGATGATGTTTACCTCTGTAAACAAAAACAATAATCACTCTTTGGTGAACATGATGATGAAGATGATGCGAGGAGAATGATGGAAGGTCTCATGGATTGTATGAAAATTCCAGAACATAAGAAGAAATTTTTGAAAAAGAGTGAGGCTTGAGTGCCTTGCGATTTTAAAAATGAAAAAGTTTATGCGAATGCAAGTTTTTCAAATAATGAAGGTGGGAAACCATTAAAAACTATCATGAAGGAGGAAGGGAAAGCATAATTGTCTCTAGGAAGAAAACATAACAAGACTTCAACAATGCAATAAATAGTAGCAAACTTGTAACAATGAAAAGGAATGTGATTCATGGTGTAATTTCCAAAAAGAAAGTTGTAGATGCTAAGATAATGGAGTTACATTTAGAAAACTGAATTTTGCTAAATGATTGTAAACATGAGATGAAAGGTGAGGAGAAAAATGTTTCCCTTGAAGGTATAAAATAAGATAATCATATAAATAAAGACTCATCCAATGAAGAAAAAGAAAAAATTCCATGAAAAAAATCAAAGGGAGCCCTTAAAATTGTTGGAAATATCAACAATACTAAAACATTATAAGGCCAAAGATAATACAAGTAAAGGTGATTGAAAACATAGTGAAATCAATCTACCAAAAGAAAATGTCCAACTAGTGTTTTAGAATCACAAACCTGATAGATTAGAATATGCATAAGTGAATAGATGAATTCCTTTTCCCCCACCCATAAAGGAAGGGACTAGAGCATGTTGTTCTAGAGGGATCCCTGGATCCTACAAAGAAAAAAATTATTCTCTTATGATGCTTCCCATGCCTTTTTTATCCAACTCGTTAAAAGTACAAGCCTCTCTAATAAAATAAAGTCTTTATTGTTGTGTCCTTCAAGCTTACCAAGAAAATAAGGATTGAAATTGATGGGTTGCTTTCTCAAGATGGAGTACAGAAAGAAAAATAATATGCATATGGCTATGCTGACACCCGTAGAAGTCAACAAAGCTGCAATATCCATGGCTTCTCAAGGTATTTAAATGTTTTTTCCTCTTTCTCATACCTAAAACCCAAAAAATATGAGAGTTAAAAAAAAGGTCTATTTTCCAAATAGAAAAATAGAATAAACCTAAATAAAACAGATTATTGTTGGCAATAATGGAGAATCATTGATTTACCTCAATGACAAGTTATCTAGATAAGTTTCCCTGTCACTCGGAAGCCACTTTGGAAACTCATCAGGGATCCAAGAAAATGAAAATCATATTTCACAGATGACTGAAGTGAGCCACATGCCATATGCATCATTCACAAGACGCATTACACAATAATGAAAGAAGAATCCAATAATCACAAGCTAGAGTATGATCACCATACAGTATGGATTTATCCTGCTAGAGGGATTAGGAAAATTTCTTGACAAAGGCTCCCTTGCTTCACTCATTCTATTCAATTTAAACCATTATCAAAACACCATGGATTGAACTAACAAATAAAATATTGTACATCAATGCAATTTACCTTTCAAATTAAAATAATGAAAACCAATCACACCAATAAAACAATACTTCATGCATACATTTCATTATACACATGAAAGGCACTGTCTAGATGTCCACCTGTCATGAAACAGAAGCTAGTGTAGATGGCACAAGATGATTAATATTTACTGTCCATCTTGTAAAACCACTGCGAGCAGGAGAAAATTCAGGTTGAAATGGATGCAAACAGTTTCATGAAATGTTACTAAGAAAATCTAGATACAGTTGGACCAATAAATGTATGATGCATATCAAAAGGTGAAGAAACATAAAGAAAATATTCAAGATGTTAATCAAAACTGTGACTTACACTATATGTTGTAGGAAAGGGAGGAAAATCCACTTGGTTTGAATCTCTCCCTGTAAGAGAATTGTTTTCTTGAGATGGAGTTCGAGCTCCATTTGCATGCTCAAAATTTTGATCCATAAATATTGTTCTGACAGTTGGATTAGATGGAGGATTTTTGCAACAACGATGCTGCCAATTAATACTATAGAAAAGCACAGTGCATATATGAATACATCAAAATAGAAGTTGCAATAGATTCGAGGTGAAGTGTTCTTGGAAAGAAACAAATTTAAAATCAATAATTCGTCTTTTTGAGGTTCTAGAGAAAAAGTGAATCAGTTTTAATCTGAAATGGTTATAAATGTAGAACCTATGAATAATGAGTAATATGAGCCTCGAATTTTCCATGGAAGGGAAGGTGAGATTTTTTTGGATGGCATCGTTACTTTCAAGAAGATTTTTAATATTCAGAAATACAAGGGTCTGTTGAGCCTCTGTATCTTGACTATAGTTTTTAAGTTCCTCATTTTCCCTAAATGTAACCAAATAATAGATTAGACGATTATCAAAGAAGAGAAAATATAATATATGGTAGTGAAACATAGTAGACGAGAATATACCTGAAGGCGTCCAAGGTGAGAAGGTCTACTAGCTGAAGGTGGACATCTGGACTGAACTCTTTGAACACTTTCATTTCATTGCCCATTATATCCACAACTCTTAATGAATCTTTCCTGTAAAATTAGAGTGGGCTTAGAGCATCCTAATTTTTTGCCTTATTACATTATGAGTTGCATTATTACTATGAAATTATAATTACTAGAGATATGCATAATTAGAAGTATCAAAGCATTGTCCTCAAACAATTTGAATGAAGGAAAACAAGCCTACATCAATTTTTCTCCACCAAAACTAAAAATTTTCAGACAGCAAGAAGCTATAATGATGTTGATTGGGTTACAGACATTGATGGCACTATGTTGATTGGGTTATAGAAATTTATATAAGTCTCCTCTGTGTATAGTCTCGGCATTATAATTCTGGCACTGTTATTTTAGTACAATATATTGATCTATGCACCTTATCTATATATATATATATATATATATATATATATATATATATATCAGACATGGAACAGTGACCTATATTGGCCATGACATGATCGATGAGTTATAATACATTATAATACTGATGTATATGACACCTAGATAGTGATATTCCAAAAATCTTATGATAGTGACTACAACTATGGACTGTGACCTATATGTATTGTTGTAACCTCATGGTATAACAATAATTCATATGTCAGTGACTTATAATTAATCAAGCTCGAAGCTCGAATCTCAGATTATAATGAACTAGATGCTGATATCTACATGATCTTATAGAGATTTGTGATTAAGGCATAAAACTTGGAACTTTTATCAAAGTTTTTTATGGAAATGAAGACCTTATTTTCTGCAGACTATAATATGGCAGACTCATCAACAAGATTTGAAGCATTCTGAGATATAATCTAGTTAGAGACAACTTACTCCTGTAATGTGTCATTATCATGGTGCCTTGAAATTTGTAGCAGTGATATATCTTCTAGATCTGGGTTGTAATTTGTCAAGAATATTGCATAGAAGTATCAGTGACAATGTTGAGTCTCTAGCACAGTAAACCTTGTAGCTATTGATATGTGATGTAAATATAAATGACACAATCATGTGGGTGAAGATAAATGACAAAGGTGTATTGAAAATCATATGTAACATCAAGGGTTTAAGTTGAATACACCCTTTTATTGTGACAATATTTGAAGATCTAATTTCATTAGTTGAAATACCTCTATGGCTCAAATGTAAAGAGTATAAGCTAAGGTAGTATGTCAAAAGATTTTATGGCATCATATCATTTTTTTATCTATCTTGTAGAGAACACCCTTGGAACATTGTGATGATTACCTTGTTCACTTGAACATCCATAATTGTTGGTAGCTTACTACTATTGAATTTTGCTATATCCCTTCTGGAGGTTGGAATATCAAGTGATTGTCTCTAAAGAAATAGCTTGAAAAATAACATAAATTGCCTCTCCAGATATTCTATTCACAATATTTTTTGATAGTTACATTTGTTGAGTGTAGGTATTGTATGCCTTTTGCAAAGTCTGAGAATTGTGAAAGGCGTGACATTGAGATATAACAAAGTCACTGCATAAGAGTTTGTACTGTTGAATACACTTTACAAGAGTTTGTACTGTTGAATACACTATTAGGTCATGGAAAAGGAGATGGGCTTGGTGGTTGGAGATATTAGTACAGCTGAGGTGAATAAGGGTTGTGTAGACAACCCTGGTAGGGTGGTGGAGCCTCAATGCGGTGGAACTGTAGAAAATGATGACCAGGTAATAGTGTTTTTTTACTTTGTCTCACTTTATATGCCATAAAATTATTGAGTATGGTTGTTTTCTTTTATTTTTTATTTTTTATTATTTTTTAAATGTGATACTAAACTTGTATCAGGGACCATATAGGTTCGAGCTAGTGTTAAATAATGTGTGTTATCCTACATTGTAATATCATCGTTCAATCTGTACAATAGTTCTTTTATAATTGCAGGACACTAAGAAAACATATTTTGATTTCGAGTTAGTGAAGCTCAAGGCTCAAAGGTAATTTCAAACTATCACTTATTAGGTCATAATTGCTTGGGAGGTTCACATTTCCTGCTCGTGACATGTTGATCATCACAGTCTAGCCACTTACGATTTTTCTCATAGTGATCCCTATTGCGTAGGGCATTCCAAATTCACCCACCTTTAAAGTTACCAAAAATGCTGCTTGAGGGAGGGTCAATGGTAACAGTACATTTATCTACCTCTTTATTCCCTGAAGAGGAGACATGACGTACTCATACAAAGCCTAGAGACCTATCATCACCAATAAATAGTTGTTTGGTGTTACATTGATTTAGGGCAGATAAAATGGTTTTATTTTTAGCCATATGATAACATTATTTAGAATCTATAATCCTTATCCATATCTTGAATGCATTGAAAGAAAAAATAGAGAAGATCATCCCGTTTAAAGGA
Organism: Pinus albicaulis; assembly: GCA_034641835.2. Lineage (NCBI taxonomy): Eukaryota > Viridiplantae > Streptophyta > Pinopsida > Pinales > Pinaceae > Pinus > Pinus albicaulis. Next base: position 934,798,404 of record CM076570.1, on the reverse strand, counting down.
AAGATTAGAAGAGTAGAAGGAGAATGATTTGGATGGATGTTGGTTTTTTTCCTGTTTCAAGAGCTTTCTTCTTTTTGAAACATTCGACCCTAGATGATTATTTCACCTTCAAAAATCTCACTGTTCTCAGGTTTCATTCCTTTTTACTTAACTCCTTTATCATCTTTTGGTGCAAGAGAAGGCTGAGAGATTTTGTAACCCTTGAATAGTTTGTTGTTGTCAGGATTTTGTTTGTTGGAGTGCTCCGGGAGGTTTTGTTAGAGTTACCTGCAATATTGATAACTCCAATATGCGAGAGATTATCTTTCTCTCCTACTAGATAATAAAAAAATGTGTCAAAAGAGGGCATTCTATAACAGACACCATTAAAAAGAAAAATGTTCCATAGTAGAGTGAAAAGTGGATACAAAAAGAGAATAGGAAATTCCAGAGTTTAAGGAACAACAAAAATTAGCTGATCATCATCTTTATCAATGCCACAGTCTAGAAGCGAGAGTTAGAGAGACTTAAATTTTGAGATAAAATCTTCAATGGTAGTACATTCATTAGGATTAGAAACATGATTTGATATTTGAGCTAGTGGGCTTGAATATGGTTGTGCTTACTAAACATAGTTTCCATATTTTTTGAAGTTGCATTTGGTGTATAAACCCCTTGAAGGAGAAACTGCAACTCATTAGAGATTGACATCCCTACAAGTTGTCATACTGAGTTGTTTCTATTGTCTCATTTGGCATGCTTCAATGCATCCATCAGTGCAACTTTTGTTCCTTAGGTAACTTGGGAAACTCTTTTACTTTTCAGTAAATCCTCCATATGAGATGGGAAACTCTTTTACTTTTTAGTGAATCCTCCATATGAGGTTACCAAAAGAAATAATTTGGTACTTGTATGTATGATCTTACTTGAACTAGACATATTCAATGTAGAAGTAAAATGACACAAAAAACTGAAATTGATTGCTTAGAACGTGTTTAAAAAATTCTAGACTTTCAAAAAGAACAACACTGGAATTCTGCTTCAATGCAATATTTATGCCTTTTGGAAGCTTAAGAGACAGGGATTAGAGGGAAGCTTCTATGAAAACTGTACAACCACAATATGAAAATAGTGAAATTTTCAAAAAGAGATGACATGAGTATGTAGAGCATGAAAAATTAGCTAAGAACCAAAAAAATTGCATTCAAGATAGAGTTTAGATGAGAAAGTTATGCCCTTTGAAAACTGATGTCAAATTCCAAATAACCAATGGAGGGAAAGCTAGGACTTTAAAATTCCAAATAACCAATGATTTCATGCCTAAAGGATTCCTTTGCAGAGGATAAAGCTTACTTCTAGCCAAAAAGAACTTGTTATTCCTTTAGAGAAGAGATGAAAGCCTATTTATAGGCAAAAGGAAAATTTCCTAGCCTAAAAGGCATAAGCTATGTATAAGAAGTGACTTGAAATTTGAGGTTCCAATTGGTTATGTTTAAACTGTTTATGACTTACACAAGTATGTGTAGGATCTCATTAAGGGTGCCTTGTGTGCGAGACTGATATGGCTTAATTAGAAGGGCTTTAAGGCTTTTCAAGTCCTATTTAACCCCAAGACTATAAATTTAGGGCTTTTTGAAGCTTATTTCACCTTATAATATTACATATTCAGGTGATAAGATTAAGCTCTTTGCATATAATTAAATTTATCATGAACTAGAGAAGTTGATACCCTAATGAAACTCAATTTGGCACAAGAATACTACTAGACCAGATTTTATCATGAACTTATATCATCTTTTGCTCTATGTTGTCATGTAGTGATGTTGGCATAGTAATAAAATCTCATGTAACTATTGAGTTTTTGGAAGGCATTTCAAATTTAAGAGTTGTCATTAGGAAATCAAGATTAATAAATCCTCACCTGGAAGTTCTGATAGAATAGGGTTGGGCACTTGCTTACATGACCATCACATACATAACCTCAATGATGGGCAATTTAGGGTCCATTGTAAGTTTATCTTGAACCTAAGAATCATGAGTCCCCATAGCAAGAGATTGAAAATTATTACATAAACCCCAAAACGGTAGTTAATACTAGAAAATATATAGATAAACATATACAAACAAGAATTGAAGCAGTCTGAGATATATTCTAGTCAGAGATAGCTTACTCCTGTAATGTGGCCTTATAACAGTGCCTTGAAATTTGTAGCAGTGATATATCTCCTAGATCTGGGTAGTAATTTGTCAAGAATCTTGCGTAGAAGTATCATTGACAATGTTGAATCTCTAGCACAGTAAACCTTGTAGCTACCGATATGTGATGTAAATATAAATGGCACAATCCTGTGTGTGAAGATAAATGACAAAGGTGTGTATAAAATCATATGTAACATCAAGGGTTTAAGTTGAATACACCCTTGCATTCTGACAATCTTTAAATATCTAATTTCATTAGTTGAAATACCTCTGTGGCTCAAATCTGAAGGGTATAAGCTAAGGTAGTCTTTCAAAATATTTTATGGCATCATATCAATCTTTGATCTATCTTGTAGAGAACACCCTTTGAACATTGTGATGATTACCTTGTTCACTTGAACATCCATAATTGTTGGTAGCTTACTACTATTGAATTTTTCTATGTCCCTTCTAGAGGTTGTAATATCAAGTGACTGTCTCTAAAGCAATAGCTTGAAAAATAAGAAAAAATGCCTCTCCATATATTCTATTGACAATATTTTCAGATAGTTACATTTGTTGAGTGTAGGTATTGTATGCCTTTCGCAAATCTGAGAATTGTGAAAGGCGTGACATTGAGATATAACAAATTCACTGTAGAAGAGTCTGTACTATTGAACACACTATACTATTGAATACATTGTTCAATCATGGAAAATGAGATGGACTTGGTGGTTGGAGATATTAGTACAGTTGAGGTGAATAAGGGTTGTGTAGACAACCCTGGTAGGGTGGTGGAGCCTCAATGCAATGGAACTGTGAAAATAATGACCAGGTAACAGTTTTTTTTTACTCTATCTCACTTTATATGCCATAAACTTCTTGAGTATGGTTGTTTCCTTTTACTTTTTATCTTTTATTATTTTTTAAATGTGATATTAAAATCGTTTCATGGACTATATAGGTTCGAGCTAGTGTTCAATAATGTTTGTTATCCTACATTATAATATCATCGTTCAGTATGTACAATAATTATTTTAAAATTGACATGACACTAAGAAAACATATTTTAATTTTGAGTTGGTGAAGCTCAAGGCTCAAAGGTAACTCCATGCTATCACTTATCAGGTCATCATTTCCTGGGAGGTTCACATTGCCTGCTCCTAACATGTTGATCATCACAATCTAGCCACTTACGGTTTTTCTCATAGTGATCCCTATTGCGTAGGGAATTCCAAAACCACCCACCTTTAAAGTTACCAACAATGCTGCTCAAGGGAGGGTCAATGGTAACAGTACATTTGTTTACCTCTGTATTCCCTGAAGAGGAGGCAATCCATACTCATACAAAGCCTGGAGACTATCATCACCAATAAATAGTTGTTTAGTGTTACATTGATTTAGGGCAGATAAAATGGTTTTATATTTAGCCATATGATAACATTCCTTAGAATCTAGAATCCTTATCCATATCTTTAATGCATTGAAAGAAAAAGAAGAAGAAGAGAATGCTGTCTAGAGGAAGGATTAGAATAGTAGAAGGAGAATCTATATTCTGTGGATCACCAAATTAATCTTTACAATGGTATGAAGACATATCCGCCTTATTCATACCCTCTCAGGAATCTGTTCAAACTCCAGATGCATTATTTAAGGCTCGTATTCGTTAGAGTATCTATGTGAGTATTCCGAGTCTAATTGTTTTGATCATGCTGTGGTCAAATCGCGGTTGCAACACATTTCTTTACCTTGATGTCATGAATTCACTTAGAATATATATCTGACTGCCAAGAAGAATTAAGCCGACCTGTACTAGTTCAAGAGAAAAGAAACTATAGTTGAATGGTTCGATCTCTTTCTTCAGATTTGGCTTGGAATATTTGTCCTAATTTTATTGAAAACTAGACATGGTAGCTTGCACAAGATTCCTATGGAAACAATCTAGATTCGTATCCAAGATATAGTCCTGTATTTCCAGTTTGGGATCTCCATCTTGAAATTTAGTTCAGTCTGAAGGTGACTCAAGAACATTATCAAATATCATATTCTCATTGAAACATCAAAAATCGTTAATGTCATATCTATGTAGACCATTATGTTCTAAGTGAAAAGGAAATGTTGAATGTGATTTCATATTGATGTAGTTCATCTCAAACTAGCATAATCAAGACGATAGCTATGGAAAATCATTATAATATACATGCTCGTAGCATTTGTGAATCATTCAGAAGAAGAAATTCAATCTTCCAACAATGAATAAATTGTATGACACATCATTCCCCAGACCTTACAATGCATTTGGTAAACCTTTTATTTCAAGGTCTACATAAATGTTACTAGGAAATGATCTATTCTCTGTGGCAAAGATGGAAAGATGGAAACTATTCTTGTGAAGGAATATTGTGCACTAATTGAAGTCTACATCCTGAAATAAAACACCTTGTATCACATATTAAGACCATTTGATTAGACCGAAGCATGAGGATGGTAGGGCTCTCATCAGTACAATGTCAGGGAACTAAGCTTTTTAGTGTTGGTGATAGCTATGCTTATGTCTGATCTTACCATAAGTGGCTCCAATTTTTTTCTTTGGTACCTTGTATGTCAAAAGAGGCTAGAATGATTCTAAGGATAGATGCAGTAGGTCAGTAGTATTGATATTAGTAAAGACAACAACTAGGGTTTTTCATAACCCTTGAAGTATAGGTACAACAAACCATAAGTACAATAGGTGCAGTAGAAGAACATTTTGTATTCATATATATACTACTACAGTATTTTTCACAAATTAAATTGTGAACAAGACTCTCGGATAGCATATCTTTTGAAAAGGTATCCTCTCTAAAAAAACTACAAGGATCTTCCTGTAAAATATATTGTAGTAACTTTGATATGGAATACATCTCACCTGGAGATGTTATCATCTAGAAGAAGAAGAGCATGGCACTCTAAATCAATCTTCGAAGGTTCCTTAAAGAAGGTACATATTAGATTATATATCTCAATAAGTACAATAAGTTGGAGACCCTGAATTTGACATCTAGGTTACATTGAGTCAAGATCTCATTATGGATATGAACGCCTGAATACAAAATAACCCTTATTTTAAATAAATTAGTTGTCCCACAAGGGAAGATCATAATTTAAGGCCAAATAATCCCTAGATCAATAGCCATACAGTTGGTTGCATTGTAGGACATTTAAAAGGATCTCGGATTCAGCTACTGATGAGCCTTTCGTTCAAAATAAAAAATAAACATCCTTGCCTAAACTTAAAGTTTTGAATAGATGGAAAAGCTATTGGACTTCATATGATATTTTTGAGGTTCTTAATAAACATTCTATTAGTTTTATGCCTCAAGGATCTGATCCAATCTATGGATGAGCGCCTTACATATTGGATAAATACTTTGTGAGATATCCCTATATACACTACGAGATATTCTAGAGCACATCTAGTGGTATTCAGTTTCTCTGAAACCACTATTGAGATATAACAACAAGTTGTCCTTTAGAAAGTCATTTGTGCTCACCATCATTATTGTAGAAATAGATTCTGCGAATCCATCATATGGTACAACAAAGGAAATTTTTGGGCATGTTTGTGGACATAGATCTCTTAAGGAAAAAGCTTTCTACTCAAAGGAATGGGATAATGATAAGATGCTTGCATGTATTTCTTGATGAATCACCTTTTGAAGTTACCCTTTGAATTTTGCAGCAAGAGTTTTGATGATCATTTAATGAGAAAATTCATGAGTACCTTACAGTCCATCTCTAAAAGTAATGTCATACCTCATCTGCCTTAGAGGGAGTTACTTTTTGAAATATCTTGGATATTATAGCAAGGAAATTCTATATGGAAGGGTACTATCAAAGTCATGGCATGATTATGGATTCTCTTCAACATGTAAGGAAGTATGTTCATATGAAATTTATTTTGAAAAATAGGTACTGAGGCATCTTCATGATAGAGACAAGCTTAGGCTTAGGGTCTCCTTGAATAAGTGGGAGTAAGGTTAGTTAAATACTTTCTGTAAACTAACGAGAACTACTATGATCACTATTTTTTATATGCCTTGTCATAAGAAACACATCAATGAGTTGTGCATCCCCATGTATACATCTATATGCTAACACAGATCCTAGGACAAAGATCACCCTTCCAAAAAGCAGCCCTCCACCCACAAACAATAGTTTCAAGCCATCCCACTGAGATCTAGATTGGACCTTCATATATTATTTTTCATGTATCATGCGTTTCTTCCCTTTGGCCTTAGATGGTGGGAGAGGCACATATTAGGAGGTTGATGGTCTGTAGGCATGTAGTGCTTCCTCCACATCTTCAACACACAGATCTAGTGGGAACTGAGGCACCTACAACCAAGATTTCCAAAAGGATTTTGGAACCAACCAAATAAAATCCTTGTCTAATATATGCCAAGGGTGCATAAAACATATTTTAATAGCTAATAAGAGATTACATATGATTTTAGCAATCTGGGAAAATAAATGATAAATCTAAATCAAAGACACTGAATAAATTACATGGATATATATATATATATATATATATATATATATATATATATATATATATATATATATATATATATATATAGATATATATATATCATGGGTGGGTTGACTTGCCAATTTCTTCTAAGTCACCAGTCAAGTTTCACTGGTGGACCAAAATGTGTTTGGAGTCTAATTCAACCCACAAAATTCCATCTTGTCATGGTTGAATGCTATATGTAACTCAAACATTTTGTAATTGTTCTATATAGTAGCTCTTATTTTAGGGAGCCATCAAAATGCCTCTAATAGTGAAATTATATCTGGAAACGAAAATTTTTGCCTTTAATTCCAGACAAAGAATGTAACAACCCTCTCACATTATTATACACTCTAACAGTGAAATTATATCTGCAAATGAAAAATCCACCCTTAATTCTTGATGAAGAATGTAACACCCCTCTCACATTATTACTATAATGTATATGTATCTCTCCCTTCTTCTTTTTAACAATACATACATACATACATACATACATACATACATACATACATACATACATACATACATACATACATACATACATACATACATACATACATACATACACATACATACATACATATATATATATATATATATATATATATATATATATATATATATATATATATATATATATATATATATATAACCCTATAGTTTGAACTGAACATCAAAAGGCATTCGAGTAAGTTCATTCAACGATAGAGAAATCTACTCCAAACCCCTTGGGACCTCCCATAATTCGACTCCTATATCAGGGATCCTAAATATTTATAAGTCATGGAATCAACTACTCTCTAGCAAGCCCCCATATATTCAGTCAGTTGTTTTGATAAAACTGCATCAACCTCAAGCATCCAATCCCCTTCTCATGGGATTATGAAGCATGGACATTTTTTTGGGGCATGTAACATCCAACCCAAAAGGAAGGACAATAGAAAAGGGATAGAGGGATAATGTTATATATGGGGAAGGGTGTGGACACATTAACCTTATCATAATTCCCTAGTAGTACCCTTCTATCGAAGAGTGGCAACACTTAACTAGGAGATTGATGATGGCCACGAAGGTAAAAGAAATAAGAAGGCATAACTTCCAAGCATCACAATTCATTATCTAAATCAACGCACAATCGCTACTTTCATGTTAAATAAATTGGGCATAAACACTTGATATGAAGCAATGGAAAAATGTACACCATGTGCACTGAGCTGAGAGGCATATTTGGGAAGCTGTCTGGAGAATTTTGAATGTCATCATCAACACCACTATGTGTGATGTAGATCATCAAATAAAATCTCCTCTAGTTGTCCTTGGAAGTGAGGGGGTAAAAAAAGGAACTTGGGTTTTTCTTGTGAAGAAGAAAATTTGAGAGTGCATTGGCTGGTTAAGTTTCCCTCGCAATGAAATTCAAAAAAAAAAAAAAAACAAGAAGCCAAAAATATTGGAAAATGAAGGGATACTCATATTCAATCACAACGAAGACATAGTTCCCCACTAAGATACCAAATTATCATTTAAAGTATTGATGAGGCCTTAGGATTCCATCATAATAGCTAGAATTAATAGCACAAGTTATGTATAGGAAAGGGTGTGGGAACATTACCCTTATCAGAATTCCTCATTAGTACCCTTCCATCAAAGAGTGGAAACACTTGACTAGGATATTCATGATGGTTACCAAGGTAAAAGAAAGCAGAAGGCATAACGTCCAAGCATCACAATTAACTATCTAATTCAACCCACAATCCCTACTTTCATGTCCAATACATTGGACATAAACACTTGATATGAGGGAATGGAAAAATGTTCCCCATGTGCATTGAGCTGAGAGGCATCTTTGGGTAGTTGTATGGAGAATTATGAATGTCATCATCAACAGCACTATCTGTGATGCAGATCATCAAAGAAAATCTCCTCTAGTTTTCCTTGGAAGTGAGCGGGTAAGAAAAGGAACTTGGGTTTTTCTTGTGAAGAAGCAAATTTGAGAGTGCATTGGCTGGTTAAGTTTCCCTCGTAATGCAATAAAAATAAATAAAATAAGAAACCAAAAAAAATTGAAAATGAATGGAAGTCTGTCAGACTTCATCAGAGGAGATCCAATTTAAATGGACATTTGACAGATAGATTCATAGATATTGAGTTTTCCAAAATTCAAACAATAATGAATACAAGCAATGGCACTACTATACAACCACCCATTCCAAAATTATTTTTTGGTAAATCTTACACAAACTTAAATATAATAATTTGGTTTCCTAGAAATGTAATTGCGAAGGTTTTCCATCTTGAAGAGGAAACTTGTGCCCTACTCAGTTTTGAGTGCTGGGTGCACATGAAAGTATTCAAGTGTGCTGCAAGTAGAAGGATCCATTTGTAGAAGGAAAGGCTTCTTCCATGAAAGCAGATCCCTTTGTGAGCCTAACCTGACACGACAAGCTCTCTCTAATGATAACCGCAACTTGAACCTCTTCTTATATGGTAATAGATACCAAGGCTAGTGTGACCAATGGCTTCAGTCTGATGTAAGCAAGGTTTATGGAGTCCAACCTCTTGCAAATTGGATGCTCTTGATGTTTCTCTCATGTTTGGAGAGCGCAATGTGACTCTTTGCATTTTCTAGAAGAAGGCTGCTTTATCCCCTACACCGCTACATGAAAAGGGAAGCAATGCAATCAATCTAGGTTAGCATGGGAAAAACCCTTCCAATGAATGTTTTGGGTGAGTATGAGATCAGTGTCTCCATGGGATCAGTGTTGGCAATAGTGATTACAAGAGCCAAATTTTTGATATTATGGAATTTTACCTCCAAGTTAATTGACCCAATTTTGACAATGCCTGTAAGAAGTTTAATTTGGCCATTATGAAGTTCATCTAAGATGTGTTCCATGTGCCATCATAGGGCTGCCTTTCTCAGACAGTTTCCAATATTTCCTGTGGAAACAATTTTGGTTTGTATTTTTAGTCTTTTCATTATTTATATCCAAGGGCATGTGGGGTAATTTGTTTGTGATTTATTTCGTGGCAGTATCCGAACTGTTTCCTCAATGCTCTTATGCTTGAAGTTTGTGGTGCTTTGTATATTTCCCAACTTTAGCAGCTTGCTAATGGGTCTGTTAATACATTAATTATTTCACTAAATATTTAAGCCTTCCACTAGGCTTCTATTCTCACTATCATGCACTGTTACCATAATTTCCTGTTTGAAAACGTGAAAATGTAATTTATTGTGTTTTTAGGGTTTTCACCTTTTTCCGATGTTTCCAAATTTTTCCACTAGCAGGGAGAATTGACAGGTTGGTCAAATAAGGTTGGTGATAACAGTGTTTGATTCCCCTACCAGCAGGGAACCTTGACATATTGGTCAAGCAAGGGTTCCCCTCAAAGTGCGGTATGTTCACCCCTGTGAAACAACGGGGCCATCATGACCTTTGAGTCTGGCAAGACATGAAATTTTCATTACAGTGATGAACAATATTCCACGTATTAATATGTGTTGGGTGCTTGACACTTCCAGTATTCATGAAGCATCTCTGATAGTTTCCTTTTTCCCCGATTCTGTTGGTAGTCCAACTTCGATACTATATTTGTTTTACTAAAAGTGCTTAATGTCACGGATACCTAAAAGACCTTTTACTATTTCCCTTTTGAAATTTTTCTCCTATATTGGTTAGCTGTGTTATGTTTATATTCTAATTTTCCTGATACGATAATCTCAATTCTTAAAAAAAAAAAAAAAAAAAAAAAAAAAAACGTATATGCAGAGCAGTGTTTTTATATAAGATAGAGCCTAATGATGTGAAAAGTTAGCCAAATTATTTTATAACTGAAATGAATTCATTACGATCCAAGAAATTTTTTGTAACATGTACAAATTCCGCGAAAGAGACCACACAAACAAAGAAATTCATAAATTACAAAACAAGAAGCATGGAGAGAGAAAATATCACTCTTTTGAATAGAGAACATATAGATATTAAATAAAACAGATGAATTCAATGGGGTGAAAACCAGTGCTCAAACCCCCGACACCGTGGAAAAGAATAAATAAATAATATTGCTAAAAGTAAGTGAAAATATTGAAAACATAGTTCTTTACATACCTATATGATTTTCGATAACAACAGCTTCGAACAACCCCGTAAAATTGTGCTCTCCCACCTTCTCCTCCACCTTCGATGTGGGCTTGTGCTGCAAAATTCATTTTTCCCTCCTCTTTTTTTGTTTATCTTTGATCTAACTTTTGGTTTTGTTTAGCGCATAGGAAAATAATCAAAACCCATGAAACCCTTGATTAGCGCATGTGAAATAACCCTTGAAACCTAATTAGGGGAATTTTTAGGTCTACAATGGACCTCCTAAGGAAATTCTAAAATAATAGTGGAAATAATAAAATAATATTTGATTACATCATCAAATTTTAGAGGGAAAAAAGAAAAAACTACTTTTTCAACTCGTATTTTGACTTATCTCCCTAAGGGTTTACTCAAATTTTGAGTGGGAATACTTGTTGGATGCAAAATTTAATTCCTCATCCAAAGAGGACCCATGTTGCATACTTTTGATGGAATTTTCTACACAAAAAATGAGAAATACATAAAAAATGTGATTGCAATCACGTTTGTTTTATGTATTTCTCATTTTTTGTGTAGTGAGGTCCATCAAAAGTATGCAACATGGGTACTCCTTGGATGAGGAATTAAATTTTTCATCCAAGCGGTAAAGTAGTTTCGATAAGTTTAAAATACAAGTTGAAAACATAGTTTTATTATTTTATTATTTTTTAAACTTTTTACTTTTTTACTCCAAAAATGGTGAATCAACCCCCATGGTTGACATCATCATCTTGAATCCTATTGGTTCTTATAAAGTTTATTTTAGTTGTACATTTTTCTTAGGAGGCCCATTTTAGACCTCAAAATTCCCCTAATGAAAGGTGTAATGAATATAAAATATATTTCTTAACCCAAAGATGTACTACATATAGGATAAAAAGATATTTATTAACCCAAAGGTGAAATAATGCTTCTTATATATAAATTTACATTTGCATACTAAGATCACAACCCGCGGGTGCAAGAATGCTTCTCATATATAAATTTACATCTGCATACTAAGACCACCACCCACTGCTTACATTCGACGTCTAGGATTCTGTTTTTATTCATGAGTTTAATTGTTGCTTTGATGGTTGAAATAACATAATGTGTTTTAAATATGTTATGGAAATGATAAATTTATTGGATGCATTCTTAAACCTAAATAAAACTCAAGACACATGTTATGTTTCAAAGTTTCACCATTGCTCCTTGGCATGTTATATTTCATAGTTTCATCATTTCCCCTTGGCATCACATTTGGATGGTTCTCATTGCTACTTTTTATGATCACATAATACACTTAGAATTAAAAAAAAATGTCTTACATTCGGCATCATACATTTCTACTATAATGGTTCTTGAACACTGAAGTGGTTGCATTTTCTCAAGCAATTGTATTGGTAGTTCTGAGTATTGTTATTTCTTGAGTTAGTCTAAAGCTTTATAGTGTTATGTTTTCTATGGTAACCTTTTGTATCATGGTCTTTTAATGTTTATTATTGGATTGATGCAAATTTTGACATTATAATCTTGTTAAATAGAACTATGGGTTAATTTTAGAGCATTATCCATGATATATTTGTTAACCAAGCCACATAATTAGGAAATATGGAAAGTCAAATACCAAAAACATAAGAGAAGCAAGAGAAGTTAGCTATCAATCGTGAAATTATTGCCTATTAAAGAACGTATCAATGAAAAGAGAAGATAGTGTGCAATTCACTCTTGGTTTTGGAATGTTTATTCATTCCAAGAAAGGCACCATAAAACAACCTTGGCATATTAAGCATGTTCCACATTGTACTACAAAGTGAGACACATTTTATTTTTTAAATACTGCATGCATCAGACACACAAGGGAGGGACGCCATGTGACAACTCCCCCTTTGAACTCTAAATCTGTGTTACTCACCAAATCACATCATGTGGCCTCATGATCCTAGCTTTGTCTCTGGAGTTATTGGTGTCAGCATTGACGTTGCCATCCACCATATTTTCCATCATGTTAGAAGTGCACTTTTCTGCAAGGAGGGGTTGAATTCTCTAAGAGATCTAGTAATGAGAATTGAGCCTATTATGTACCAGATTAAGCAGTATTGTCAAGAATTGAATAGGTTGAGAGGAATTCCTATTTAAGCTCAAATCGATAGTAATATGAAGCAGTCAATTGTCAATGATTGGCTAAAAAGGTTGGACATATTCTCAAAAAAGCATAAACAATGGCGCAGGAGTGCACAATACCTAATCATGACTTCATTTATCACTATCAAACTAGTAGAAGAATCACTCGCCTCAATAGATAAATCACCCATCATATCGAATCAGTTAATTCGATGGGTTGGGAAAGCATCCTAGAGGGACTTGGGCAAAGGTCCTTGAGTCATTGAGGGTGAGAATCACAGGTGTGTGAGAAGAAATTACAAGAGAGAAATCATATGTGGTGTAACAGCAGGATGAGGTGCAACATTCGGCTCCAGTGTCAGTGTTGCAGACATCCTTGGAAGGGGGATTCCTTCCTTGCAGAGGCATGCCTGACTTGCAGGTACCCATTCCGCAGCCGGCGATAGTGCCAGAACAAATGTGAGTGCTCACGTTTGGATCGTATGTGCATTTTTCACCGATGGATATTAACTGGTCTTGGCAGTCTAATTCAGTGTTTCTCAATTGTTCCTACACCCTTTATGGGATGTGATCAGAGTGATGAAGAGTACTAATACGCAGTAGTAGACAATCACCAATTGCTTGCTGCAATTACTCATCAAATCATTGCTCTGTTATTTGCAGATGCCATGGAATGGAACTTCAACAAAAAATCAAGATTAGAGATACACTTTTCTATGGAGGACTTGATGGGATCAATGTGAAACTGCTTCACCCTTTTTATATACTTCTGTGCAATCTATATCCATCCTCCAAGTGATCTACATCGCTTTTCGTCATGAAGTAAAATATGGACTCGCGGTTTCATTTCAGACCCTTCTTTCTAGGCTTACTCCTAATTTCATAACAAAATATCATGTAAATACGTTGAATGATTATACAAAAATATAATGCGATAAATTTATTGAGAAAAGAAAAGGTAATGAACATTTACTATTTTTTGGACTGCGGTGAAGGCTTGTCCTGGGATTCCCAATCTTCAAGAGCCTCTGGCATGGCTGCCCCCTTTTGCACTGTTTGTGGATGCCACAGTCACAAGGCGGTTCGGTTCTTGATATTTGATTGCTTCTATAAAAGACAAATATATGGAAGATACTAAGGTTGTGGGTACATTAGGGGCATCGGCAAGATGACCTAATCCAGCTTCGGCTCTGACTTCGACTTCCACTCGTTATGTGGTTGTTAATGGAGATAAGAGTTGAATGGGGTCACTCCACCTATTGTGGTTTGACCTAGAGACATTGAGTAATATGCAACATCCATTTGGAGCCCAATTTGCAAGCACTTTGTTAAGCTCATGTAAGGGGAATCAAACCAGACATTGATTTCCATGAATTCTGCAAGGCCAATTGTTATGAAACTAGCTCCAAAAATAGAATAAAAGAGAGATCAACGCCTTAGAAATAGCCACTTCGAGGGGGAAACCTCCAATAAATTACATAAATGAACAATTCTTGGATGATACAAGTGACAAAACCCCTTTCTATATATAGGAGTCCATGGGGTCACAATATAATCCTAGCCGACCTAACAATAATAATGTAAGGCCACAATAATAACAATATTGGGGTTACAGGGGTACAAAAATAACAATAAGGGGGTTACACTAACAATAATAAGGGACTATACTAGTAATATAGGGACCTAACATGCCCCTCTCCTTCAAACAAGTGTTTTCCTCAATGCTTAAGTAGCTCTAGATGCTTTTGTATAAAATTCTCATCCTCCCATGTGGAATATTCAGTGGGTAAGTTCTTCCATTTGATGAGATACTCTGAAATTGATCGATTTCGTAGTTGTCGAGTTCTTGTTTCCATGAATCAGGTTCCAATATGATTTTTCCTTCCACATCAAGTTCTCGAAATATTGTTTGAACTGGAATTTTTTCCCCTATAACCTTCTTTAGGCATTAAACATGGAAACCTGGATGCACTTGCGAAGAAGCGGGAAGCTCCAATTTGTATGCCATAGTGCCAATCTTTTGCAATAGCTTGTAAGGACCATAATACTTTGGAGATAATTTATTATACTTCTTAGCTTGCTTGAGGGACATTTTATTGTATGGTTGTAGCCGTAAAAAATACCTGCCCTCCTACATCAAAAATTATCTCGTAGCGATGTTGATATGCATGTTGTTTCATTCAATTTTGTGCCAAATTTAGCTTATCCTTAAGAGTTGGAGAAATTATTGTTGATGCTCGATGTGATCTTCCCCTGGCTTGAACCTCAGAATTTTCTCTTAAAGAATATGTGATGGATGGTGGATGATATCCATAAAGTGCCATAAATGGGGTCATTTTTTGTCATAGCGATGGAAGGAAGTGTTATACCACCATTCAAAGTGAGAGGTAACCACTCGACCCATTTTGTTTTCTTATCGGATAGAAAACAACAAAGATATCCTTCCAAATATTTATTCACTATCTCGGTTTGACCATCGAGATTCAAGATGATAAGATGAGCTATGAGCTAGTTGAGTACCCAAACAAGAAAATAATTCCATCCAAAAATTTGCGGTAGAAAAATGGGATCTACTGTTTCTTACAATAATCTTTGGGTTTCCATGTAGCTTTTGAATTTTTTCCATAAATGTAGTGCAGCTTGTACTTTCTTTAAATGGATGAGATAGTGCACAAAAGTGTGCATACTTGGTAAGTCTATCAACTACCACCATGATGTCACTCTTTCCTTCGGACTTAGGTAAAAGCTGTGATAAAATCCATTGAAATCTCCTCCCAACGTTGACTTGGAATGGATAAAGGTTGTAGAAGACCCGGCGTCTTAATTGTATCAACTTTATTTTGCTGGCAAAACAAACATTCCAGTACAAACTTTTGAATATCAGATTTAAGGCCATCCCAAAAAAATCTTTCTTCACCCATTGTGGTAGGTTATTAAAAATCCCGAGTGTCCTCCTAAAGGAGAAGTGTGCAATTCCAAAAGAATATTTTGTTTTAGATGAAATTCTTGCAAATATATAAGAAATCTTTGTACCATAAGGAATCATTTTTCCAACTAAATGTATCGGATGTACTAGGATCTTGTCGTAACTTTTGAATGAGTGTCCACACTTCTTCGTCCTTTTTCCATTCATCCCTTGCTTTGGTTATCCAATCTGAGTTGGATAATAGAAATGGCACAAAACAATGCTTCCACCTCTTCATCCTTTCTTGAGAGTGCATCTGCAACAACATTTAGCTTCCATTTTTTGTAGACAATTTCAAAGTCATAACCCAACATATTCGTGACTCATTTTTTTCTACTCTTTCGAAGATAGTCTTTGTTCCAAAAAGTGTTTAAGACTATCATGATTGGTTTTTACCTTGAAGTGTCTTCCCATTAGGTAAGGTCGCCATTTCTTCATTTCATGTTGTATTGCCAACATTTCCTTCTCATAAATAGCTTTTACGTAAATAATTTCCTTTGATTGGATGACTTTCAAAAGAAATGGGTCTTCCTTCTTGCATTAAAAAGCAACACAAATTCCATTTCCCGAGGCATCACATTCCACAATAAAGTTTTTTGTGATGTCCGGCATAGCTAAGACTAGTGCTATGAGCACATTTCCTCTTTAAGATGTTCGAAGGTCTTAGCTGCTTGAGGAGTCCATGAAAATTCATCTTTCTTCAATGATGTTGTTAGAGGTGCTACTATTCTCCCATAATTCTTAACAAACTTGCGATAATACCTCCGTGAACCCGAGAAATCCTACGTAATCGCTTTATGGTTGTGGGGACTTTTCATTCCTTAATGGATTTAAGCGTATTTAGGGTCTACCTTAACACCCTCGTGAGATACAATATCACGGATATTCCACCTCTTGTACTCCAAAGAAACATTTGGATGTTTTTGCATATAATTGTTTCTCCTCCAATAGTTTGAGCACCATGTCAACATGTTGAACATGATCCTTCCAAGACCTCACTCGTAGATTAGTATGTCATCAAAAAAATACTAGCACAAATTTTCTAAGGAAGGGTTTGAAAATGGAATTCTATCAACCCTTGAAATGTAGAAGGTGAATTGGTAAGGCCAAAAGGCATGGCCAAAAATTCATAATGACCCTCATGAGTTTGAAATTCTACTTTCGGAATATCTTCGGTCTTCATTCTAATTTGATGATATCTTGAATGAAGATCCAACTTGGTAAAATTTATTGCTCCATGTAATTCATCCAACAATTCATCAATCACAAGAATGGGAAATTTATCTTTAATAGTGAGCTTATTGAGCTCCCTATAATCACCATGACATGTGCCATGATCCATCCTTCTTGTGCACCAATACTATTGGAGACGAGAGAAATAACTTTGACTAGGTTGAATTATACTGTACCTCTAACATTTCGCAATCATACGTTCTGATTTCACTCTTTTGGACATAAGGATATCCGTAAGGCCCCGATGTTAGGAGGAACACTTCCGGAATAAAATGAATTGCATGATCATGATCATGAATATGTGGGATACCTTTGGGAGTTTCAAACACCTTGGAATGATTGTTCTAGGACTTGTTGGAGATCTAGAGAAATAGATGATTTTGATGTTGGAACTTCTAGTGAGCATAATTGTGCAATTACGTCTTGATGTTATTTCTTTAGAAGATTTTTCATGACATTAGAGATTATTATCTTTCCTGGCTTCCCCGCAATACCTCGTAATTCGATTTCCTTTCCTTCCGAAAAAAAATTCAAGAAAAGTTCTTGAAAATTAAAAGCTATTGTCCCCCAAATATTGTAACCATTGTACTCCTAGTACAAGCCATCGGCACCTCCCATTAGAATGGAAAGCATTGGACTATTCAATACATATTACCCCATGGTTAGCTTGATATTATGGCATTTTCTCAGAGAAATTTATAGTTCCTCCATTTGCAACCATCACTTGACATTCAGAGTGTTGTGGTATAGGAAACAATTCAATTACTTGGCTACCTTCCAATGAATAAAATTATGGGTACTACACTGAATCAATCAACACTATTACCTTTTTTCTTCTTGGTATGTCCTTCTATCTTGAGAGTTTGAGGAGTGGTAATTCTTGCCAATGCATTATGATATGGTCTAGACTCATTCTTCTTCTTCTAGGGTTGGTGTATATCACTCTTCTTTTGAAGTTTCTTGTTCATTTTCTTCCTCCTCTTCACAATCTATGTAAAATAATTTCTTCTTTGCACACTTATGACCTTTAGTGTATTTGATATCACAACTATAGCAAAGCCTTTTTCTCTTTTTTTCTTCCAATTGTTGTGTTTTCAACCTTGTAGGTTGTGGAAGTCTAGGAGTGGCAACACTTCCTTCTTTATAGATGTGAGTGATAGGATTCCTTTTCGCCATAATTTTACATTCATTTTTTTCTTGCCAACCTAAATTCTTTCTCCAATGAATCGGGTTCCCAAACACAAACTTCATGTTGGTTGTTATCCTTAAAAATCCTATGAAGACATCAATCCTATGTTCCTACGGAATATCGGTTACCCTTATATTAAATTTTTTGGAAGTCCTCAATGTGCTGCCCCACGAAACCCTTTTGTTTGAGATTTATCAATTGGATAAAGAAGGTGTTGCTCTTTGTATCATCATAATGTGCTATCATTTCCTCCGTAAAAGTTGACAAACTGACAATTTTTTTATGAGAGCAAAGCCATCGATACCATAAAAATGTATTTTGTTCTAAATGTAAAGTTGAAATGCATACCTTTTGTGTGTTTTTCACATTATTGAGATCAAAATATTGATCCATATGTAGTATCGATGTTACGAGATCCTTGCCATCAAACTTCCTCATATCCATCTTTGGAATATGGTGGTTCTTCAATCCAACATTAGAGTTTATGAAATCACGATTAACATGTATTTTATTCTCATCATGAGTTTCCTCTACTATCTTTTTGCAATTAGGAATCATTTGTTCCATGTTTTCTTTCATTTTTTTATCGATCTTAGATTCCATGTCATCCATCTTAACTTCCATGCCGACTTCCATGCCATTCATCTTAGCTTCCATGTCATTCTTTTAAACCATCCATCTTAGCTTCCACACCTTTTTTCAAACAATCCATCTTAGCTTCCCCGCCTTTCTTCAAAACTTCCATTTCATTTTTTGTTGCTCTTTGCGAGAGTGAAATTTGGTGCACTTTCTCCTGTAATTTTTGATATGTCATGTAGCGTTTCTTCCTCTTCTATGAGTCATAGTAGAGACTTATAAAGGCTTAATGGCCATTGAATTCTTTTTTAGGTGGCATTTTACGAACCCAATACTAATATCTTTGCTTCAATATTCCCTTAGAATCACTTCAAGGCGATTTTTTCACACAAGAATTATGCAATTCGAAAAAAAACATACACACCTTTTTTCTTTCTTTTGAGTGAGCTTGATATTGAAACCGAATTATATATGTGATTTCATATCTTCAATATCTAAAATTCAGCCTGAAGTAGTCCCTACGAATCTTCTTTCTCGAATTCCACAGGTCCGACCTCGATTTGGATTCTTCAAGGAAAAGTTATGCCCAATATCCCACGATGACATAATTATGGACTAGTTTAGTAGAGAAAATTTTACGACTTGCCACGTGTCATTGTTTACTCCTTTGGCTCTAAAATTGATACACAGAAACTAAAGTCCATGCATTTACGACCAAATGTCACAAAATTCCAATCCGACGCTCGCAGAGAGAGTTATGATGATTTTCCCACAACCACCTCTTTGAGATGAAATTTCGGGAACCTAAAACAAAATCCTAACTTCCACAGATCATATCTCCAAAAATTTAGAGAACCAAGATCTAAAATTTTTTCCGAGGAGGTTCCTAAGGATCTCTTAAAAAATTTAACTTTTGAAACTTCGTATAAGAAAAGTTATAGCTCCAATGACACGATGACCTATTTTAATTGAAATTTGGGAAACTGACACCCTAACTTCTACGGATCATATATCCGAAAATATTGCGGATCAAGATCTGAAAATTTTTCACACAATGTTCCTCGGGATTTCGGCTTCGCGTTGTAAAAATTTCCAGCTTTTGAACCTCCGTGAGATTTATAGCGAAAAATTCCATGATGACCTATTTGGATAAGCAAAAAACCATAGAATCCAAAGCTACGATGCTAAATGTTATGAAACCAGGCTCAAAAAATATAAGAAAAGAGAGATTAATGCCTTAGAAATAGCCACTTCGAGGGGGAAACCTCCAATACATTACGTAAATGAACAATTCTGGGATGATACAAATGACAAAACCCTTTCTATATATAGGAGTCCATGGGGTCATAATATAATCCTAGCTGACCTAACAATAATAATGTAAGGGCACAATAATAACAATATTGGGGGTTACAAGGGTACAACAATAACAATAAGGGGGTTACACTAACAATAATAAGGGACTATACTAGTAATATAGGGACCTAACACCAATGTAATATTATGGGCAGACCCGTTTGCTTATCCGATCCTACCATGCGACTCCACGATTCGAAAAGGACACCGAAGAACCCACCATGGCTCGATGACTCGGTGCCCTTGATGAAGAAGCCGGACCCTTTCTAGTGGGAAATTTTTAGCTTTTTGGGAACAACGAAAAATGGGGCTTTAGGATTGGCTTGGGCAAACAATGTTTGCACAACCAACTATAGAATAACACCTTCGGTGTAATTATCATTGTAATTTAATGGAAATAATAATTTCATGTATTTGGAATCTTTGTTGCTACTTAAATAACTATTTATTATAAATTTGTTTAATTTTTGGACTTACTAAACAATTGAGACCTATTAAATTTTTCAAAAATATAAATTTTTATTTTGAGTATAAAACATCACATTTATGTATTACATCAAATAAATTATAAATACGAGAGATTGACTTTAAGAGTATTTATCAACCACATGTAAACAAGAAATTTGAAGCTAACATTGTTCGGAGGTCGAAGGTTTCTTGGCTTGTTGTTGACTTTTCCATTACAATACGGTCTTTACACAACTACGGCTCTCATACCATTTGCATATTACGGACTTCGCTCATAGGTGCGGATCAACCTTAACAAAGTCTCCGACAAACCCGGTACTCCCTAGGAATCCCGCCACTTTAGATTCACATATGCATCAAAATGCACATTTGTAGGCTTGTCAAACTCGGCCTAAAGGCATAATGACACAAATCTTTAGAGAGAAAGCGAGAGCTCGGAATAACAACATAGAATCGAATACCCAAATGGCGATACATTTTCCTTATTTATAGGATTTCAAGAGAGATTCAAGCATCTTCTCGAAATATGACATGTTTACCTAAATTGTACAAATTATAGATCTCAAATCTAAACTTTTCCATAAATTCTCTAAAATGTAGGTAAAATCCCACCAAATGTTGGAGAAGTGCTGCGAGTTTCATATACTCGTCCCGGAGAAAGGTAACCTAAGATTTTACTTTCAGGAGGACAAACTCCTCCACTTATTCATTTAATTTGTCCTGAAAAATATCTTCAAGATTTACACATTCGAGATTTTATCGGAATCCCATGGTACGCAGTCGCACTCATTGTCGGGGGACTAGACATGAAATACAACCCACCATGCTTCCTTACTCTACTCCGAGACACAAGCAAAACAATCGAAGTCTTGGTTGAATGATACGTAGAGCAATGAGGGATTATTCCCTAGCGGTCTCTAAAGGAAGACATTGAATTTGGATACGGATCGAGAGATTGGTCAACGGGGGCATCGCGGTGAAAAATTCATATTATTACCTTCCATAAAAAATAAAAATAAAAAGAAATGAAAAATAAAAACAACCCAACAAAAACAAACCCGATATATTTTATCTTTGGTATTTTCCTCCTATTCACTTGCATGAGGGATAGTAATTTCTTATAGCTTTTGCCCATTAAAAAAAATATGATTGTCATTGTTGGCCTATATGGAAGGTCAAGTGGCGAACCTATATTGGCTTGGTATGTTATTGCTTGTGTTTGTTATTGTTTGGAAGGAATTTTGTTAGCATTATTGATGTTTAACCAAATTATTAATTGGCATGATAAAACCCATGCATAAATATATTATAATAAGGAAAAGTTACCGAGTTCTTGACTATTTAAGCATTGTTATTTCATGTCCGCGCACTTATTTGTTTTTTTAGTTCTCCAACCATGGAAGTGTAAGCACCAATGCTTGGAGGTGACCTATAATGGATTGAATGATATTGAATAACTAAGGGAATAAGGTATCATGGAGGAAGCACATGTGTTAAAAGGGAAAAATAGGATTTTAATCAAAATGCAATAATTAAGAAGTGGTGGATGAATAGAACTAAAGGGATTCATCACAATACTTTGATAATGAAATGGGTACTAGTGAGGATGGAAACATAGAGGCACAAGTAAAAGAGTTCAAAAGGTTTCAAAGGTGTCAAGAGAATACCAAACATTTGTTCAAATAAAGGGGGATTTAATGATTGGAAATATCTTGCAGAGAAGAATAGGTGGGGAGAATATGTCTATAAATTTGGAAGATAAAAAAGAAGTGATGCACGAGGAGGTGAGCACGTTCCAGTTGATGGATCCATGATTGTCTAAAAGGAAGCCTCGAGCTTTGTAAGGTATTGATTAGCCTATGGATAAAGATATCATCACAAAGAAATAAGAGGAAGAAACACTTAATAATGTGTTCTAATTGTTTGAGCTAGAGGAAGGTCATGTAGTAGACATGATATATCCTAAGAAAAGTGGATCCAATCCAAATCGGCCACCCAATTAATTTTTAAAAGCCTAGAGGTAATCCCAAATTTGTGTTCTACTTTTTACTTGAAAAGCACCTTTTATTAGTAGTTTGGGATATAGTAGTAGTGAAAACAAAATAAAGGTGGCAATATAAGTAGTAGTTGCATATGTTATGTTTGGATTTTAGTTCAAGTTGGGAAGTAGGCCTAATTATTCAAACATTTCCATAAGGTTTTATCTTGGTGAACAACCCAACCAATGATATGGTTATAGTAGTTCCAAGAACTTTATGAAGGGTGATGGTGATGAAAAACCACATCGATTCTTATGTGGATTCATTTGGAGGTGAAAAGGATTGTAGTGCTAGTTTTTAAGTTGATAAAGTTCCTAACCACATTGTGGGGGGAAGCTTCTCTAATGGTGCATGAATTTCATATAGATTTATCCCTAGGGTGTAGCTAAGGCCTTAGGGTAGATTAAAGGAGATATTTATATCTAAGTTATAGAGGCTAAACATTGAACATCACTAAGATGAAGGAGATTAAGTAAATGGTTGGAGAAAGTTCTCACGAGTATGATGCAAAATTACAAAATTTGATCAACAAACTCTCCTATACTCTCCATGAAACTCAACACAAAGAATGATCCATTCAAATTTTGTTGGTCTTTAATAATGCACCATTAATGCAATAGTCGTGGGTGACGTAGAGGGATGCCTTATCTTAGGCCATGAGGATAGAATCTTGTAGGGTGAACATCCATTTTACTAAAAAATTCATGCTTGGTAGGATCTAAGGAGCTCCCTTCTAGGTAAAGGAAATTGGTATTACTATTGTTAAAGGGGGTGGCCTACAAGGATACATTGGTAGCTATTTATGCAAGAGCATAATTTTCAAAAGCAATTTATTTCACAATTTGTAATTGTCCTCGAGAAGGTCTTATAGATTTATA
Organism: Pinus albicaulis; assembly: GCA_034641835.2. Taxonomy (NCBI): domain Eukaryota; kingdom Viridiplantae; phylum Streptophyta; class Pinopsida; order Pinales; family Pinaceae; genus Pinus; species Pinus albicaulis. The sequence goes on along the minus strand of CM076570.1, from coordinate 934,774,758 downwards.
GAAGAGGAATTCAGTTTCCTTGTTGCCTTATAATTTTTTAGAATTTCTAATTTCATATTTGGGATAGAAAATTTTAGTAATTTTAGGTATAAGTTAAAATTTTGTTTTGATTTTTTAAGGCCTCCTAGTCATTAGGAAAGTCGAGTCTTATGATTAGGATTACTTGTGGCATCCTATGTATTTTTCAAACTCCAATACACCAAGGAAAATATGTGGGGGATATTTGTGGGAAATGGGATTGTCCATAAAATGTAGATCAGATTTGGGGACCTTGTAGATATTTTCCTTGGACCCTACTAGTTCTTAGAGGTTGTATTTGGAGCGGTTAGCGGGGAAAAGAATAATATGCCCAAGAATATTAGTGTTTAGCACCTATGGTTTGGGAGAAAGGATAAGGGGTTCTAGGAGTTAAAGGGGTTTAAGGGTGTAGGAGCAAGGGGGTTAAGGAGTAAATTGTTAGGGGGTTATTGGGTTTATTGGTTAGGGGGTTGAGGTATAGGGGGGTTTAAGGGTTATAGGTTAATGGCTTAGTGGGTAAGGGATTTAGGGGTTAACGATTAACCATCAAGGGCTTACATGTCACCTTTGGATTTAAGGGTTACGTGCCTAAGGGTTATGGTATTTAGGTGTCGGTGGCTTAAGGGGTTAGGGGGTTGTTGAGTTTAGGGGTTAGGGGTTATGGGTTAAGGGTCAAGGTTTAAGAGGATATGGGATTAGGGTTTATGGGGTTCAAGGATTCTAAGTTAGGGGTTAGGGGTTAAGGGGGTTAGTGTCTTTGGGTTTAAGGGATCAAGGGGTTAATTTGTTATGATTTGCTAGTCAGGGTTAAGGGATTATGGCTTTGGGGGTTAAAGGGATAGGGAATTTAGTGGTTATGGATTAAGTGTGTATGGTTTGTGATAGTGTGGCCCCTAATCCCCTTGTCACAACTATTGGGGGTTCCCCCTATCAATTTCTCTCATTGCCTTACCTATGGGTCCCCTAGCCCCTTATTCCATAAGGCCCTAAGTCTCCTTCTCATTATCTAATGTTAGGATTATAGATCTAAGTAAACCATGATCGAACCTCTCACTTCTACCCCTTGCTACCCTTATGTCCCTCGGCCGTTCAATACACCAAAAGATCACCCTCCCCTAAAATTCATGAGAGTTTGAACATTTGGAGGTGATCATTTAACAACGGCTTCACAACTACTCCATTTATAATGGTGTCTTGGAGCTATTAGATGTCATTTCATTGAGCTACGAGTGATAGGTGAGAGCTATGCATATCTCACTAAATGTGTATCAAGAGGCTATTAGTCTATTGGCCATAGAATTTGACTCTTTTTATTTGTAACTTAGCAAAATGGAAAAGATGTGGAGACAATCTCCATTATTCTTATTTCACCGAGCCATGTAAAATAAATGAAGAAAATAGACTCAAGCCCTTGGAGAATGAAAGTTTCGAGGAACAATAATTAGCATGAAAAAACAAATAATCCAATGGGTTAAGCTTAGAGGGGTCTCCTTTTGTAAACAAGAATCCATAAGCTTGTTAGGAGTTTGTATGAATTTTTACTAGAAGTCGAGTAGTCTTCACATCACCAACCACATCCAATAGAAAGGTACCAACCCCTACAATAAAAAATGATGTCTCCAAATAAGGTGCAGTTAAGACCAATAATATCATCTTATGAATCTATTACAATATGATTTGGAAAGTACGTTTCCATAAATGTGTGAAAGAAAAAAATCCATTTGGTTAGTAAAAGGAAGTATTTTTGAAGACCTCAATAAACCCTCTTGAAAGAGACAATAAGGGTTTGAAACCATAGAATACAAGTTGTTCTATGAACCCTATTTCGATGTGTTTTGTGCATGTGTTTGTTCACCTTGGTTTGACATGTGATAGACAATATATGAGCACATTTTTTTCCACGTATCATCTTCATTAGATATCATGTTGCTAAGAATGAAGTGTTTGGATTAGAGTTAAAGTTGTTATTTTAGTTTGTTGTTTTTTTGTCGTCTTTTTAGAGTACGAATCTTTCTGGTCTACTATGCTAAGGAAATTAGGATTTCAAATATTCAAGGAATTTGTGAGCTAATATAATACCATATTGTAATCTTTTAAATAACATGATGAACTATTTAGCACAATTTATGGTGTTGGATTGATCGAGATTTTTATTTTTGGATGGATGGATGTACATCTCTTTAGCCAATAGATCAAAACTCATTAAGAATTGTTGCAAGTACGTTATTTGCATGTTGAAGTGTCATTGAGACTTAGAGGTAGAAGATTTAGAATTGTATTTTGTCACCTATCCAAGTGTGATGATACCTTGTGGAGTGTAATGTTCCAAAATTTTAGCCTCAAAGCTAAATGGAACATTAGAGTTAACGACAGCTCTAGTCGGTGAATAAATGGGTATAGAAAGCCCATAAGTCTCCTAAGGAGGGATAAAAACACTCCAAATGTGAAAGGGGGCACTATTTCTAGCTTAATAAAACACCTCCATGTGTGAACGGGGACAAAATCAAGTTGATTCAATCCCGCTTTGACTAAGTCAATGAGCGCGATTATGGAGGAGGAGGAATCCAAGAGGAATGGAAAATAAACGCAGTTTTGGAGGGAGATGTATCTTTGGATAAAGATGACCTAATTGAGTGGGGCCAAGGGCAAGAAAACTCATGTTTTATTTAAGGAAGAGGATGGAAGCATTATTCTTCATGTTTAGATCATTATTCTTGTACGCTCGGACTTTTTGCTTCCTCTTGTTGTTTAGCGAGGGTAGTAGTGTTGTTTAGTACTTTGGGTGTTCCTGAAGCAGGAATCTCACCTCTTTCCTTGAGGAGCCTCTTGGGAGAGTTTTTATTCATCATTTCACATCAAGTTTTCAGTGCCAAGCTTCAGCCTACTTCATCATCGCGCTTTCTGCTGGAGATTGTGCGTCAGTGTTGCGAAGTCACGACGGTGGAAAGGGATTGGAATCACACTTTCTGAGCTAGTTTCTACTTGGAGGAAGATTTCCTTCACTTGAGATACCTATTTGGAGAGTTCTAGAGTAATTTCAGATACGTGATAGCAGACCACACATTTCCCTAACATTCCCGGCGCTATTCCGGTGAGGGAATGCATTGTAAGGCGGCTTTCGATTGCATGATCTAGTGGCTCGTCGCGGTGTTTTCTTGTGATTGAGAAGTTCATCCTTTCAAGGAGGAAGAATTTGAGGGATATACATCAGATCATAAATATTTCAGCCTTATACACTCTTATGCTTCGATGCTGTGAGTGGTGATTCGGTAAATTTCTGAATATCACATTTTGTATGCAGAGTGTTTGAAAAGAAACCCTTGTCGAGTTCTCTTGTATTTTGTATAAGGAGACTAGATCTACGTTATTAAGAATCATTGATAAATACATGAGTAGATCTATTGTGTTCTCCTATTTTCTGAGTTAAAACCCTCTTTAGGCTCACGAGTCACTTTTTTGCGGAATTACTTGTGTTGTGATGTTTGGGGTTTTTTGTCATTTTCGACTACACTAGTGTGGAGGTCTATTTAACCCACCTAGTTTGATTTTTTTTCATCTCTATTCTTGGATTTAGGTTTTATATTGACTAATCTACAGGGTCTAAGAGTCCATTTCACTATTTTTATTTATTGCATATATTTCTCGAAAATGCTTTTTTTTAGTGCATGATTGCTAAGGCGTCGCGATTTTGGGATATTACGGTGGTATCAAAGCATAGTCTTGGCTCAAAGCTTTCGTGGATCTCGGAGCCATTACATTTCGGAGAGAAAGGAGAGATGGACAGAAATCAGAATGCTTCGGTATGTGAAGGAAGGAAGGAAGACAAGCTTAAAAAAGCTTCTTCCAAAATCTATGCAAAGCTTTAAGGGAGAGCCGAGACGAAAATGAGAATGGAGATGGGATCTCCAAATGGAGTTGGATCTAGAGAAAAATCTAGATTTTCACATGGTGAGTGTGAGCATGCGGCTACACACAATGATGCACAAAACAGTCAAGTGCCTAGATCTATCTGAGATGGATGGGAGGAGGAAGAATGCCAGAGGAGAACTCTTAGTGATTTGTTGCAGGGAGTATGAATCTCAAGCGAGGGGTTTAGAGATCATACTGATTTCCAAAAGTTTTGCAAGATCCGGGTGGAGAAGAGCAAGCGACAAGATGCGGGAGTATATTTCTTCTATCTACTTTTATCGGATCACCTACATGTTCGGTTGGACGTGGGTGAAGGAGCTAGACTCTATTTGCGATTGCACCATATTTACGAAAGATGAGCACATCAAAGTTGTTGCTGCGCGCATCTTAGAGGTAAGGCTCATGCATGGTGGATTTTTGAATCTTGTTCTTTGAAGAATGCAAACACTTCCTCTTATGCAAGATTCATAGAAACATTGGTGGGAAGGTTTCGCTGAAAAAACTTCCTAAGGCACATGAGCAGAGAAAACTCTGAGAAAAAAAACCCCTTGCATGTGATGGAGGAAACTCACTTCGGAAAACCATGGGAGGAGCCGACATCTTGCATTACACATTGCCGGAGGGAAGACCTCTAGTTCATATTCAACAAGAGGGAATGAGGATCTTTCTTTGTCAAAGGAGGATCCAACTATTGAGATGTTGCCCATATGCATTGATGAAGAGGAGGGTAACGACATTGTCACATCTAGAGCACGTCCGGTACCTCATGCGGAGAGGGAGGAGGAGCACATGCTCCAACAAGAGAGATCCTTGTATCCTTACAAGAAGTTCCCTAGGATCTCATGGAGGTCCAAGCACAATCAATGTGCATCATGATTGTGTAGCATTGCTCGGGTAGGAGGAGGTAGAGAACAAGAGCGACATCACTTGATGAGAGGCACACATCCTTCTCTATTTCAAAGAGCCGGTGCAAGGAAGGGGTGATTTGCGGCTTTGGGGAGCTGGGACAAGGTTGCCCAACCACATGAGCAGATCTACCTGACATTAATGTCTCACTACATGGAGGCATTCCCACCCGGGAGACCATTGATCTAGAGTTGATGGAAGACATCTTGTCTTTGGATTCACCCTCTTGGATTTTGGAGAGGTGAAGACTTTGGAGGAAGACTTTGCATGGGGGATGTCAAAGTAGCGAGTGACGGCATGAGGGAGAGCTTCACATGCCGAATCACCAATGCTATCTCTTAGGAGGATTGATCCTTATTAGAGATCTCGGCTCTTGGTAGAGTACTCCAAGGATATTGGTCCATGCATGATTAATGATGACCCGGATGGAGATGATAGATACATGGTGGATGATGTGGTCATCTATTCCTATGGCAAGATCTTCTTGACTAGATACTTCTAGTCTCAAGGAGAAGCCTCTACTTGCGGCACATGAGGACTTCTATATGCATTTGATGCATATTTCCATTTGATGGAGGATTTCACTTGGGAGGGCATCCGGACATGACATATTTCAGCATATGGAGAGATGCATAGCCCATATGATGATAGATAGGAAGGAGTCACGACCGCTTCCCTACTCATTAGAGGTGAGGGAAAGATTCCGAGTCGAGCCATTTCAACTCAAGATCTCAAGTACATGATGGAGGAGGTATCATTTCATATTTTGTATGGTACTTATTTTCCTTATTTGAGCGACATGATGTAACAAGAAGGATTATCTCTTCTTGCATATTGTATGATGATGTACTTGCGGCTACTTGTAGCATTTATTTTGGCTATCTTTTTTGATGGTTTGTGGGGAAGCCACATGTTTTGGCAGGTGTTCACCATTGACACCATATTGTAACTTCATGATTCCATATTATGAGATGACCAGTGGCAGCAAACAAGTGGCTAGTAGAGAACTTGTTATTTCTTATTTTGAAGTAGGAAAAGGATGCAGCCTGTCTGCCGGTTCCATGAGTGGAACTATGATTCACTCTCCGATTGTTATTTTGAAATTTGTTCTCATTGTACTTTGCTTCCATATATTGCTGATATGTTTATGTTCATGGGGAGCTTTGTTTGGAGAGTGGGCTTGAGATGGAAGATGCCCATTGGTAGCATGATTCTCCCCACTTTATGTGTTGTACATTTAGGAGGAACCATGGAGCAAACCATAGATTGCCACATCACATTTTTTTCTCTTCTTGTGGGAGGGACCACTTGGAGAACTTGAGGAGGCACTTCATGGCTGAATTTTTGTTGGGGCATCATACAAGTTGACCATCATGATCTTACTCCATGGCTTGTATGAGGGAGAGATGAGGAAAGCAACAAAAGTTGTTGTTCTGCTATGGTTGCACTTAGGAGAGTATGGTGAGAATTTTTCCCATACTTTTCATGAAATTTCTAGAGAGAAGGAAGGCACATTCATGGTGCAAGGAGGCTACCCTTCGGCATTGAAGGATCATGAAAGACTTCCATATAGGAAGAAGATATTCTCATATAGCAGCATGATGGTGGATGGCTTTGGCATATGGAATGTCAAAGGGAGGGAGTCATGAGCCTTATTTCTAAGGCCTACGAGTCTTGCCACATGGGAGTGTGTTCTTATTGATGGAGTGTTCCAAGGATTATATGTATCCCTTCTTCTTGCAGATTTTTATTTGAAGATTCTCATGGACCTCACCTTTAGCTCACACATGATGCATGGTAAGAAATGCATTTATGTTCTTGTTGATTACTCTATTGAGTATTTGTATTTTCTCACCATATAAACGAGTGCATTTCTCCACAAGGAGCAAGATTATTTATGGGTTTCATGGTCACTTTAGGGCCAAATTATGTAATATTGATAACCCATCTCTACATGATCTTGGGAAAGTGTTGTATTGTTTTTGATTGTATACAAACTGATCTATATTGCTACTTACTACTTCATAGTAGATGAGCTACATGCATAGCTAAAAATTCCTTGGAGGAAAACTTGCCAATTGATACTCTGAATCGAGGAGTTGGGGCTGCGTTGTATCCACGAGAGAGACCATGTGTATCATCCAAACTTGCACATAATCTTCATCCATTTTTCTGATTTGGATGCCATATGGTGATGATGTGCCATTCATCTTGAATGGAATGGTTTGGGTTGGCATGTCTCATGATTTTGGAGAAAGATTCTTGGAGACTCAATCTTCTTCTTGCCATTGCGGGTCAATCATGTTGCAGCCCAAGATCAGCATGTCCTCTACACTTATCATAAGTAGAGAGGAGGAGAGAGCATGGGATAGGCCCCTCTGCCTATCATGTTCATTTATTCAGCCCACCTACATTTCGGGGAGCCACAGGTGGAGGAGATTCTTCATGAGTTGCCATGTTGGAGGGTGACTCCACGCATTTGGATGATGCTGGGTGAGGGAGGCACTCATTCACCATGTTGGTCATCACTCATACTTTTTAGAGGCCATGAGATAGCAAGATATGTTTCCATTCACACTTTGCACCCTTTTATTGATGTAGACCATTTTGGTTTTTCACACTTGGGAGGGAACATTGGATGACGGTTCTGTGCGATTCTCTTGATGCAGTGATGGAGGCTATTGATGGGAGGCCACATGAGGAGGAGGGGAGAAATTTTGCTCTCCCTATGCATTTGTTTGAGGACAAGCAAATATTTTGGACGGGAGGACTATAATGTTCCAAAATTTTAGCCTCAAAGCTAAATGGAACATTAGAGTTAGCAGCGGCTCCAGTTGCGATAAATAAATGGGTAGAAAAGCCCATAAGTCTCCTAAGGAGGGATAAAAAAACTCCAAATGTGAAAGGGGGCACTCTTTCTAGCTTAATAAAACACCTCCATGTGTGAACAGGGGATAAAAATCAAGTTGATTAAGTCCACTTTGTCTCAAGTCAACAACGCAGCTTGTGGAGGAGGAGGAATCCAAGAAGAAATAACGCAGTTTTGAAGGAGATGTATCTTTGGATAGAGATTACCTAATTGAGTGGGGCCAAGGGCAACAAAACTCATGTTTTATTTAAGGAAGAGGATTTCCACATTATTCTTCATGTTTTATATCATTATTCTTTTTCTTCTCGTACTTTTGTTTCCTCTTGCTGTTCAAACAGTGGTAACAGTACTATTTAGCACCGGTGTTCCCCGAGTGGGAATCCCACCTCATTCCTTGAGGAGCCTCTTGGGAGAGTTTGTAGTTCATCATTCCACATCAGGTGTTTGGGCCAAGCTTCAGCCTACTTCATCGCTACAGCTTTGCCGGAGATTATGCGAGTGTTGCGGGGTGCGGCAATGGAAGGGATTGGAATCCCACTTTCTAAGCTAGTTTCTACATGGAGGAAGCTTTCCTTCACTTGAGAGACCTGTCTGGAGGGGTATAGAGATGATTTAAAATATATGGTAGCAGACCACACATTTCCCTAACATTCCCAGCACTGTTCCAGCTAGGGAATGCATTATTTTTTTAAGGTAGCTTCAATGCATGATTTAGTGGCTCTATCATGCGATGCTTTCTTGTGATTGAGAGGTTCATCCTTTCATGGGAGGAAGCCCTTGAGGGATCTACATTAAATCAGACATCTTTTAGCCTCTCTACACTCTTATGCTTCAGGTGTTGCGGTGGTGATTCAGGAAATTTCTGAATATCACATTTTGTATGCGAGAGTGTTTGACAAGAAACCCTTCTCTGGGTTCCCTTGTATATTGTATAAGGGGACTAGATCTTTGTTCTTCGACATTGATCAATACATGAGTAGATCTATTTTGTTCTCCTATTTTCTGAGTTAAAACCCTCTTTAGACTACACAGTCACCTTCTGCAGAATTATTTGTGTTTGGCAGGTATTTGGGGTTTTTTGTCATTTTCAGCCACACTAGTGTGGAGGTCCCTGTTTAACTCACCTAGTTTGATTTTTTTCAGCTCTATTCTTGGATTTAGGTTGTATATTGACTAATATACAGGGTCCAAGAGTCCATTTCACTATTTTATTGCCTATATTTCTGAAAATTCGTTTTTAGTGCATGATTGTTGAGCGAGTCCCAATTTTGGGATATTACATGGAGGTAGGAAAAATTTCCATTTTTTAAATCTTGGATATATTCTATACACTCTTGAGAGAATTTCAACCTTTTAAATAAAATTACAAACACATGTACATTCATACGATAATTACTAATTGATTTGGGGGTGACTCAACAAATTGTAGCATGTTGGCTTGTTGAATTTGTTAGTAAGTTATGGTTTTATAACTTTGTAAGCTTCGGTGGGATTTATTACAGGTGTTTGTGTTTTAGAGAAGCGAGTTTGGAGTGGTGGTTGTGCTTCCTTTATTGAATTTGATTTCTTTGGTTCTTCTTCTTGTGCATGGCCATTGTGGTATCTTCTCATTTGCAAATATTTTTCTTATTATGTACAAAAAAAGTTCTCGTTGCATCCTTGAAAAAGTTGCATAAATTTTTCCTTATTTATCTACTCAGTACCTTGAGTTGTCTCACTTCTTTCAATTGGGTTGGAATTTTCCACCTCAAAAGGGTTGTTAGTTGTTGTCTAACTAGATTGTTTCAACATTTTCTCTTGTTTTATTTATTTTCTTCGAAGAAGGTGTTTCCTTTAAACTCTATGAAGAAGCATTACAAGTGGCTCCGATTATAGCAGTCATCGAAGTTGTTTGTGATCATGGGCAAGACAACCCTCGAGAGGGTGAAAATTGGGTATGTTATACCTACGTGAAAACTTTGGCTAACATACAATTAGATATGTTATACATAGTTCACAATTAGGAGATCGCAGTACCACATCACAGTATGCACATAAAAATGCACTACTCCTCAAATATCGAAGGGCAAGTGCAAGTATTTATTGAATATAGTTTAGTCACATGATACAACTATCCCACAACTCTACGGTAGAGAGACCAACATGGAACATCAAAGTTAAAATAGATCGATGCACTCACTTTCATGGGAAGTTCATGAACATTTTTATTTTCTTCTATATTTCACTTTTACCCACATCTGGATATCACATGAAAATGGTATTCATAATAAAGTTTTTTGGGTGAAGCAATTCATTTTTCCTGCAAGATCAGGGTTACGTAGCTATAATTTCTCGTGTTTTTTCATACATACGCACTGAAACATATCTTGCGGGAGTTTTGAATGAAATCCCACTCAAATTATCGAGATAATCTCCGTGTGATCTCATTAAAAAGTATGTTTCTCCTTATATGTTGATTATTCTTACTCTTCACTCAGTGTTTTGTATATAAATTCATTTCAATTCATTCATATCGGTATATACCTAGGCTCCCTAGTTCCAATTTAAAAGGTCGAGTTCTCAACATTTTTTGTTGTTCTTTATTTGGAAAGTACTTGTGGTTTGAAGAGGTTGCAAGAGATGTGAATCTCAAATAGTTGTTGACCAAGCTAATGCAATTTTTATAGGAAAAATGTAAGGCTTCAATCCACTGATGTCTCAAATTTGGCCTTTCATTCGGGAGCTAGAATGGTCATCCTTCACCCACATTTATCATGAGCTCAATCAACTGTAGATAAGCTCTTCGAGGAGGCATTCAAGTAGCCACTAATGAACTATCAACAACTTTTCTCCCTCAAGGACCACCGCCTTCTCCTTCATCAGCAATACTTCCTCAACAACTCACACAACTACATCATTTCTATACCCCCAACAATATATTTTATGTTATCGTGCCCATAACATTTTTCGAATATTATGATGTTTCATATTGGTGAATGTCAAATGCCAATTTACTATTTGAAAACCAAATTTTCATCCCTGCACCTAATGAGCCTTCTTCATTGAATAGTTTCTTCAATAGCATTTTGTTTACTAATTTTTATCATTCAATGATTTCTTATATGTGAGGATTCTTCTCTATTTCATGCTTATGGTGTTTTCGTTTGCAACATCCAGGTGAAATTGTTAGTTTAAATATTTTCACATATTTAAAAAATAAACAATTTTAGTTCATGGAATGCAACTAATCGACAATCACCTTTGTACATGAAGTATTATGTTAAAACATGAGATAAAGTTCAAATCCCCTTGAGTGGCCAACAGAAAATAATCTTTTCTTATCTATTTTTTATTATATGTTTATAATGCGGTTTAATGAAAAAAAGAAAAATATAATATAAAAGAAATAAATATGACATGATTAGATTTAATGTGCTTTGAATATCTATTTTCAAAAATAGAAAAATATAATTATCCACTATCCACTCTATGGATATTTCAATGCAAACTTCCAAATGCTAATGATTTTGTCTTCATTGCTAACTATCTTAAATGGGTTTCGCTGCGAATTGTCATTGTCTTAAGTCACCATTGTCCGAATGCATGGTGGACTTTTTTAATCTTTTCTTTGAAGAATGCAAACACTTCCTCTTATGCAAAGTATTCATAGAAACATTGGTGGGAAGGTTTGGTGAAAAACTTCCTGTAAGACACATGAGCAAGAAAACTTGAGAAAACAAAAACCCTTGCATGTGTTGGAGGAAACTCCACTTCGAAAAACCATGGGAGGAGCGCGACATCTTGTATTACACATTTCCTGTGAGGCAAGACCTCTAGTTCATAATCCTAAACAAGAGTGCATGAGAATCTCTTTGTCACGGGAGGATCCAACTATTGAGTTGCTGCCCATATGTATCGATGAAGAGGAGGAAGCAACATTGTCACATCTAGAGCACATCCGGTACCTCATGCGGAGGGAGGAGGAGCACATGCTCCACAACGAGTGATTCTTGTATCCTCACAAGAAGTTCCCTAGGATCTCATATCATGGAGGTCCAAGCACAACTCGATGAGCTGGGCATGATTGTGCAGCATTGCACGGGAGGAGGAGGTAGGGAAGAAGAGCGCATCACTTGATGAGAGGCACACACCCTTCTCTATTTCGCAGACTTGATGAGAGGCACACACCCTTCTCTATTTCGCGAGAGATAGTGCGAGGAAGAGGTAGATTGATTTGCGTTGTAAGCGGTAGGGACAAGGTTGCCCAACCACATGAGCAGCCTACACTTGACATTGATGTCTCACTACATGGAGGCATTCCACATGGGAGGCCACCGATCTAGAGTTGATGGAAGATATCTTGTCTTTGGATTCACCACTCTTAGATTTTTGGAGAGGTGAAGAGTTTGGAGGAAGATTTTGGCATGGGGGGATGTCAAAGTAGTAGGCAACGACGCATGAGGAGAGCTTCACATGCCGGATCACCAAGACTGCTTGTCTCTTAGGAGGATTGATCCTTATTAGAGATCTCGGCTCTTGGTAGAGTACTCCAAGGATCTCGGGTGCATGCATGATTGTTGATGACCCGGATCGAGATGATAGATACGATGGTGGATGATGTGGTCATCTATTCCTATGGCAAGATCTTCTTGACTATATCTTCTAGTCTCAGGGAGCAGCTACTACATGCAACACATGAGAACTTCTCTTCTATGCACTTTGAGGCATATTTCCATTTGATGGACGAGTTCACTTGGGATGGCATTCAACATGACATATTTCAGCATATGGGGAGATGCATAGCCCACATGGTGATAGAGAGGAGGTCACAGCCACTTCCCTACACATTAGAGGTGAGGGAAAGATTCCAGTTGAGCCATTTCAGCTCAAGACCTCAAGTACATGATGGAGGAGGTATAATTTCGTATTTTGTGTGGTACTTATTTTTCCTTATTTGAGAAGCATGATGTAACAAGAAGGATTATATCTTCTTTCATATTTTATGATGATGTACTTGCGACTACTTGCGAAATTGATTTTGGCTATCTTTTTTGATGGGTTTGTGGGGGAAGCCACATGTTTTTGGGTGTTCACCATTGACACCATATTGTAACTTCACGATTCCATATTATGAGATGAGCGTGGAAGAAAACAAGTGGCTAGTAGAGAACTTGTTAATTCTTATTTTGAAGCGGGCAAAGGATGTCACCGCACCTGGTTCCATGAGTGGAACTATGATTCACTCTCCAGGTTGTCATTTGGAAACTTGTTCTCATTGTACTTTGCTTCCATATATTCGCTGATATGTTTATGTTCATGGGGAGCGTTGTTTGGAGAGTAGACTTGAGCTGGAAGATGCCAATTGGTAGCATGATTCTCCCCACTTTATGTGTTGTACATTTCGGGAGGAACCATGGGCAAACCATGATTGCCACATCACTCTCTCTTCTTGTGGGAGGGACCACTTGGAGAACTTGAGGAGGCACTTCATGGGCTGAATTGTTTGTTGGGGCATCATCTCAAGTTGACACATCATGATCTTACTCCATGGCTTGTATGAGGGAGAGATGAGGAAGAAACAAAAGTTGTTGTTGTTGTGGTTGCACTTGGGAGATTATGGGCGGAATTCTTCCCATAATTTTCATGAAATTTCTAGAGAGAAGGAAGGCACATTCATGGTGCAAAGGAGGCTACCCTTCGGCATTGAAGGATCATGAGAGACTTCCATATAGGAAGAAGATCTTCTCATATAGCAAAGATGATGGTGGATGGCTTTGGCATATGGAATGTCAAAGGGAGGAGTCATGGAGCCTTATTTCTAAGGCCTACATTGCTGTCACATGGGAGTGTGTTCTTATTGATGGAGTGTTCCAAGGAGTATGTGTATCCCTTCTTCTTGCAGATTTTTATGAGAAGATTCTCATGGGAGGACTCACTCATGGAGCGTCACCTTCAGCTCACACATGATGTATGGTAATAAATACATTTATGTGCTCGTTGATTACTCTATTGAGTATTTTTATTTTTTCTCACCATATGTAAACAAGTGCATTGCTCCACAAGGGAGCAAGATATTTATGGGTTTCATGGTCACTTTAGGGCCAAATTATGTAATATTGATAACCCATCTCTACATGATCTTGGGAAAGTGTTGTATTGTTTTGATTGTATACAACTGATCTATATTTTTTGCTTACTACTTCATAGTAGATGAGCTAACATGCATCAGTCGAAAAATTCCTGGAGGAAAATTTTCCACTTGATACTCCGAATCGCGAGCTTGGGAGAACTTTGTTGTATCCACTAGAGAGACCATGTGTATCATCCAAACTTGCACATAATCTTCAGCCATTTTCTGATTTGGATTCCATATGGTAATGATGTGCCATTTATCTTGAATGGAATGGTTTGGGTTGGCATGTCTCATGATTTTGGAGAAAGAGTACTCGGAGACTCAATCTTCTTCTTGCCATTGGAGGGCAATCATCTTGTAGCCCAAGATCAACCCTGCCCTCTACACTTATAATAAGTGGAGAGGGGGGACAGTGTCAGAGATAGGCCCTCTTTCCTATCATGTTCATTTATTCAGCCCACCTACATTTTCAGGGAGCCAAAGGTGGAGGAGATTCTTCATGAGTTGCCATGTTGGAGGGTGACTCACTTCATTTGGATGATAGCATGGGTGAGGGAGGCACTCATTCACCATGTTGTTCATCACTCCTACTTTGTAGACACCATGAGATAGCAGTAGGTTTCCATTCACACTTTCCACCCTTGATTGATGTAGACCATTTGGTTTTGCACACTTGGGATGGAACATTGGATGACGCTTTATTTGCAGTTTCTCACTGATGCGAATGATGGAGGCTATTGATGGGAGGCTCACATGAGGAGGAGGGGAGAAATTTTTCTCTCCCTATGCATTTGTTTGAGGACAAGAAAATATTTTTGGAGGGGAGACTCGTAATGTTCCAAAATTTTAGCCTCAAAGCTAAATGGAATATTAGATTTAGCGAGCCGACTCTAGTCGGTGAATAAATGGGTAGAAAAGCCCATAAGTCTCTTAGGGAGGGATAAAAACACTCCAAATGTGAAAGGGGGCACTCTTTATAGCTTAATAAAACACCTCCATGTGTGAACAAGGATAACATCAAGTTGATTCGAGTCCACTTTGTCTAAGTCAACAACGCAGTTAGTGGAGGAGGAGGAATCCAAGAAGAAATAACACGAGTTTTTTGGAGGGAGATGTATCTTTGGATAGAGATTACCTAATTGAGTGGGGCCAAGGGCAAGAAAAATCATGTTTTTATTTAAGGAAGAGGATGTCCACATTAATCTTCATGTTTTAGATCATTATTCTTGTCTTCTCGGACTTTTTCTTTCTCTTTCATTGCTTTAGCGAGGTAGAGCGATTGATATTTAGCACAGGGTGTTCCCGAGTGGGAATCCCACCTCTTTCCTTGAGGAGCCTCTTGGGAGAGTTTGTATTCATCATTCCACATCAAGTTTTCAGGGCCAAGCTTCAACCTACTTCATCGGTGCGCTTTTGCTTGGGAGATTGTGCAAGTGTTGCGGGGGTGCAGCGGTGGAAGGGATTGGAATCCCACTTTCTAAGCTAGTTTCTACTTGGAGGAATATTTCCTTCACTTGAGATACCTATTTGGAGAGTTATAGAACTGATTTCAGATCTATGGTAGCAGACCACACATTTCCCTAACATTCCCCAGCGTTGTTCCGGCCTAGGGAATGCGTTATTTTTAAGGTAACTTCGGTGCATGATCTAGTGGCTCCGTTGCAATGTTTTCTTGTGATTGAGAGGTTCATCCTTTCTTGGGAGGAAGCCCTTGAGGGATATACATCATATCATACATCTTTTAGCCTTCTACACTTGTATGCTTTAGTGTTACAATGGTGATTTAGTAAATTTCTGAATATCACATTTTGTATGCGAGTGTTTGACAAGAAACCCTTGCCGAGTTCTCTTGTATTTTGTATAAGGAGACTATATCTCTGTTCTTCAGCATTTTTTATCAATACATGAGTAGATCTATTGTGCTCTCCTATTTTCTGAGTTAAAACCCTCTTTATATTCTATGCAGTCACTTTTCTGCAAAATTATTTGTGTTGCAGTATTTGGGGTTTTTCATCATTTTCAAAGCTACACTAGTGTGGGAGGTTTTTTTAACTCACCTAGTTTGATTTGTTTCAGCTCTATTTTTGGATTTAGGTTGTATATTGACTAATATACAAGTTACAAGAGTCCATTTTACTATTTTATTGCATATATTTCTGAAAATTTGTTTTTAGTGCATGATTGCTTGAATCTGTCCCGATTTTGGGATATTACATGGAGGTAGGAAAAATTTCCATTTTTTCTAAATCTTGGATATATTATATACACTCTTGAGAGGATTTCAACCTTTTTAAATAAAATTACAAACACATGTACATTCATGCGATAATTACTAATTGATTTGGGGGTGACTCAACAAATTGTAGCATGTTGGCTTGTTGAGTTTGTTAGTAAGTTAGGGTTTTATAATTTTGTAAGCTTCAGTGGGATTTATTGCAGTGTATGTGTTTTAGAGAAGCGAGTTTGGCGTGGATGGTTATTCTTCCCTTATTGAATTTGATTTCTTTGGTTCTTCTTCTTGTGCATGGCCATTGTGGTATCTTCTCGTTTGCAAATATTTTCTTATTATGTATGAAAAAAAGTTCTTATTGCATCCTTGAAAAAAGTTGCACAATTTTCCTTATTTATCTCTGCAATACCTTGAGTTGTCTCGCTTCTTTCAATTGGGCTGGAATTTTCCACCTCGATGAGGGTTTTTAGTTGTTGTCTAACTAGATTGTTTCAACATTTTTTTCTTTTTTTTATTTATTTATTTTTTTCTTCAAGGAGGTGTTTCCTTTAAACTCTAGAAGAAGCATTAATAGTGGCTTTGATTATAGCAGTCATCGGGAAGTTGTTTGTGATCATGGGCAAGACAACCTCGGGAGGGTGAAAATTGGGTATGTTATACCTACGGAAAACTTTGGCTAACATACAATTAGATATGTTATACGTATTTCACAATTAGGAGATCGCAAACCATCATCATTGCACATAAAAATGCACTACTCCTCAAATATCGGGGTAAGTGCAAGATTTTTTTCTTGAATATAGTTTAGTCACATGATACAACTATGCCACAACTCTACAATAGAGACCAACATGGAACATCAAAGTTAAAATAGATCAATGCACTCACTTTCATGGGAAGTTCATGAACATTAGACCAACATGGAACATCAAAGTTAAAATAGATCAATGCACTCACTTTCATGGGAAGTTCATGAACATTTTTATTTTCTTCTATAATGCACTTTTACCCACATCCGGAGATCACACGAAAATGGTATTCACAATAAAGTTTTTTGGGTGAAGCAATTCATTTTTCGTGCAAGATCAAGTTACGTAGCTATAATGTCTCGTGTTTTTTCATACATCGACCGTAAACATATCTTGCGAGAATTTTGAAGGAAATCCCACTCAAATTATCGGAGAATCTCTAGGTGATCTCATTAAAAAAGTATGTTTCTCCTTATATGTTGATTATTCTTGCTCTTCATTGTGTTTTGTATATAAATTCATTTCAATTCATTCATATCAGATATACTACGCTCCTAGTTCTAATTTAAAGTTTGAGTTCTCAACATTGTTTTCGTTGTTCTTTATTTGGAAAGTGCTTGTGGTTTGAAGAGGTTGCAAGAGATGTTAATCTCAAATAGTTGTTGACCAGAGCTAATGCAATTTTTTTATAGGTAAAATGTAAGGCTTCAATCCCCGATGTCTCAAATTTCGTCGTTCATTCGGGGAGCTAGAATGGTCATCCTTCACCCACATTTATAATGAGCTCAATCAACTAGCAAAGAAGCTCTTTGAGGAGGCATTCAAGTAGCCGGCTAATGAACTATCAACAACTTTTTCTCCCTCAAGGACCATTGCCTTCTCCTTCATCAGGGCAATACTTCCTCAACAACTTACTCAACTGCATCATTTCTATACCCCAAACAATATATTTATGTTATTGTGCCCATAACATTTTTTGAATATTATGGTGTTTCATATTGGTGAATGTCAAATGCCAATTTACTATTTGAAAACCAAATTTTCATCCCCCGCACCTAATGAGCCTTCTTCATTGAATAGTTTCTTCAATGGCGTTTTGTTTACTAATTTTTATCATTCAATGATTTATTATATGTGAGGATTCTTCTCTATTTCATGCCTTACGGTGTTTCCTTTGCAACATATCAGTGCAATTGCTAGTTTAAATATTTTCACATATTTAAAAATAAACAATTAGTTCATGGAATGCAACTCAATTGACAATCACCTTGTTATGAAGTATTATGTTAAAACATGAGATTCGTAGTTCAAATCCCCTTGAGTGACCAACTATAAAATAATCTTTTTTTATCTATTTTTTTATTATATTTTTTATAATGTGGTTTAATGAAAAAAAGAAAAATATAATATAAAAGAAATAAATATGACATGATTAAATTCTCATGTGCTTTGGATATCTATTTTCAAAAATAAAAAAATATAATTATCCACTATCCACTCGTGGATATTTCAATGCAAACTTCCAAATGCTAATGATTTTGTCTTCATTTCTAACTATCTTAAATGGGTTTCCTCTTAATTTTCATAGTCTTAAGTCACCATTGTCTTGAATATAAAGTTTTATCTTAAATATTTTTGTCTCAAAGTGCTTTTGTCTTAAATATAAAATATTTTTTGTCTCAAAGTATTTGATGGTTATTTATCACTATTGTTTAAAAAACAATCCTATAAAAAAAAGTTTAAAATATTAAGTATATAATATGGCAGTTTAAAAACAATTATGTAAAAAAGAGTGTGAAATATGAGGTATATAATAAGGTTAAGAAAGAGCCGAGTATTCAAAATCTTGGAATTTAAAATCTGCCAACAAAACAAGAGGAAAAACAAAATGAACAATCATATCATTCCCCTTGAAATGGATTTTAAGATTTTTGAACTTCAAATATTGGAGTTTCAAATCAGACCAAAAAAACGATAAATAAAATGAAAAAAAAATCATCTCGTTCGAAAATATATAAGTCAAAAAATCTTGACAGTGAAAAAATCTGACCACAAAAAGAAAGTAAAGTGAAAAGAAATCTGATTTTGAGGTGAAATTTTGACCTTGATAGTTATATGAATTCCTTTTAAAAATGGAGGTGAGCATACCCATGTTGTTGATACACTGTAACACAAAGAATGACCGCCAAACCAAAGCTTAGATAAAGCACTCATGCTTCAAAGAATGACCGCCAAACCAAGCTTAGATAAAGCACTCATGCTTCAAAGAATGACCGCCAAACCAAGCCTAAATAAAACACTCATGCTTCAAAAGCACCGCTCCTCATAATTCAGATTAGCTCTAATAATTGCCCCAAGCCAATCTACTTCAACGTTAGTACATGTTTAGGATAGTCCAGCCGAGTGGGAAGGAGATTGACAGGGGAATAAATGAACTTTGATTGTCTTTCCACCTCCCATAACCTACATTGAAAATTTTTCATTCTACATGATGCTAAACAATCCCAACACAATTAGGGATTCAACATGGGTGTCACCATACGATCCCACCCTCCTACAAGATTCCACCATAATTGCAAATCATCATACTCCCAAAATAATGAAAATGTGACTTAAGCTCCGCCTTCTCTGAACTGTTCACCTCATCCATCCATGAATTAGACCATGAACTACTGCCATGTTTCCAATGCTTTGAAAAGACCTATGGTCCTTTAGGTAACCTTGTTTACCTTGGTTCATAAACATTTAATCGAACAAAACATAAACATAACTGGCTATTAACATTGATTTTTTTTTCATTTCAATTGAACCTTTTTACTAGCCATGATATCAACTTCTTAGTGATTAATCCTTAGCACATGAATAAAAATGACTGAAGATAAAAAACATTGGATCTTCTTAACAACATTCACAAAAGATACGAGCAACAAAAAGCAACCATAGTTAACTATTACAAGAAAGATGACTACTCTTTACTACCAATAGCCTATGAAACTATAACTACCCATCATTACCAGTGACTGCAAAACTGTTGGGGATCTGCATATTACTTTGATCACAACACATGATATCTTCAAACCCATTCAGCTCCGCGGCCTCTCCCCAGTAGAACTCTTCTAATCCAAGATCTATTGAATAGTCTGATGGAGAGAATAGATTCCGGTGAGGAATCGATAGGTCGTTCAATTCAAATAAACTCTCAGGCAAAGTTGCTGTATCTCCTGCCAAATGATCGTAATGTGGGGATTCCTCGTCTGCTAAACTCGACATGGAGCAAGTAGAGATTTTACCTTTTGGTTCCACAACATTATCTGCCATCACAAAGGCACCGCGCTCTGTAGTTTCTTTAACATTACACAATTTGAAGGATTCATCTGAACTGCGATAATTACTGCATCCCCGACCGTTGGAGCCAACTGGACTTCCCATTTCGTAGTGCTTAGCCGCCTTTGTTAATGTGAAGGGGGTGGGTTTGACCACATTATCTTGCGAGGGAGGAGGAGATTTCGACCTTATTTTCATCTTTTGCGTCCTCGAATTGGGTTGGATTTTGTTCACTGACTGCGCATTCTTGCGGAGATGCGTGTTCCAGTAGTTCTTGATTTCATTGTCGGTTCTTCCTGGCAAACGTCCTGCTATCAAGGACCACCTGCAAGTATTGTATATACAATGCTATGAGTTATATATAATGCGATAAATTGATTTGATGGTAGATGATGAATTATAGAGATTGGTTCGAAATTAATTTGATCAACAAAACTGAATTCAAATATTTTAGATTGACATGACTATATATTCAATAATTTCCACATACCGATTACCCAGAAGGCGATGCAACCGAATAATAAGCTCCTCCTCGTCCGGAGAAATGTGGCCACGTTTAATGTCGGGACGAAGATAGTTCAACCAACGCTGTCTGCAACTCTTTCCACTCCGGTTAAGACCTGCAAAGCAGTTTCTCTCAACTTTATTTAGCCTCCATATATCTTTATGCGTCTGCATTAATATAGAAATATTTTTATGAGATTCACCTGCTTTTTGGGGGAGATTTGTCCATCCACCACCATCGCCATGAATTTCAATGTATCGCGAGAGAATCATATCCTCCTGTTTGGTCCAGGCCCCCCGGTGGAGCCCTTCTACTGAGCAGCAACGAGATCTACCCATCATGTTATTCCACGGCTGATGATCTCCTCAACTGGTAATAGGCAGTCACAGCGCTAACATTAAGGATATATAGAATCTGCGGGTGGTGATTAAAATGGTCGGAATCTTACCCTAGAAGTTAATGTTTGGATTAAATTCCTAATAAAGTAAAACTAAGTGTATCCCTAACATAAAAATCTGTCGTGGAAGCAAATTGTACGAACTAGTTTTAAGTGTTAAATTAATCAAAACATTATTAAAATGGTCGGTCTGGCGTGGGAGCAATTTCCACCGACTAGACTAAACGAATCTCCATGAGTGGCCTACGTCCTTTCATGGCACTGAGCTTCAGCGTGTTAGTGGGCATGTGAACGGCGTGGTACACAGCATGTGATCAACTGAATTTTTAAGGAAGAAGTGGAATTTTTTTTTATTAATTAAATTTGATTTAAGAAAAAGGTTAGTATTCATAATGTCTATTCGATTAATCATAATATTATTAGGATTTGGTCAATGTTTCAAATTAACTAATATGGTTTATATTCAAAATATGGTGAGAAAACCATGTTTGTATTGGGGACTCTACGATTAATTGCTAGGGTTGATTATTTTCACCATAGGAAGCTTAGAGAGGCCATTGAGTTTGAAAAACATGATAGGAATCTCAACAGATGATGGTTGAAAATTGAGTAAAAATTGGATTCCGGCTCTCTATAATTGATTTCTCCCCAATGACCTTGTTTGTGTTAGTTCTTTGTGTTTTTTTTTATTATTCTATTTTATTTTTTTTCTTCACTTTTTTTATAATCCCCTACCAATTTCTTTATTTACTATTAGTATTCTTTAACCCTTCTTAAACTTATTTCTTTATAATTATTAAAAAAAAATTGCAATATTTTATATTAATTAATATAAATAAACTCTTTATTTCTTTACTAATTATTTGATCTTTCTCTAATCCCTTTGATTTTGGCTTACTTTATATATAACTACTTTATATATAAATATTATTTATTTAACTATTTCTAAATTCTTACTAGATTATATATAATTATAATAAATAAATAATAATTTTACAACCTATAACTCTATTATTATATATATATATATATATATATATATATATATATATATATATATATACAATTTTATTTTATTCTCCAACTAATTCTTAACCCTTTGGTAATTTATGATTAATTTAATTATTATTTAAACTAATTTACGAATATGTTTTACCTTAATAACTAATTTACTAATGACTAGTTTTTAACTCGCTAGTTTTCAACAACTTTCTTCGAGTAATGATGCATCCCTACTATTTATTTATAAGATCGATTTACTTTCTCACCATGTCATGAAGATGAGCCACATTAGTTGGTTCGAAATGTTGACCAAATCCTAATGATGTGATTAATCCTAAAGACATTCATCTACATTATGGATCATAAGAGTCTTAGATCTAAGGTTAGTATTATAATTTTTATTATAAAAATAAATTTAAAATATTAAAAAATAATTATATTTTATTATTAATATTTGTAATTTCATTTTTTTAAATTTTAAATTAAATTTAAAATAATAAATAAATAAAAAATGAAATCCTAAGTCTAAACTATAATATATTGTGTTTTTAACTAAGAAAAACATGAGTGTATACCCAAACACAAATTCACTTTATTATGTTGGTTTCTTTAATGATGAATATGTTTAATTTAATATTATTCCCTAGTTATGTATAAATTGAAATAGATTACTTCAGGGGTAGCTCAATTGGTGATCAAGGTAATGTGAAATCTGTGAAAATCGAGAGATCCAAGGTTCAAATTTTCTATTTGCTACCAGCTTTATGTGTCAAGTGGGCTACCTGTTCCTCTTGATACAAAATTTGTAATGAGAAGTTTAATTAATTAAATAATTTAATTATGTTCTTTTTGCTCCGATAAGTGTGGGAGAGGTGCTTAGTGCTTTACGACTTCACCGATTAATCCATTAAACTAGCAAAATATTATGATCCTTTGGAAAAGTTCATTTTTTTCATGTGTTCCAAGTTAACAATTAACCCGCTAACACGCAAGTAAATCATGTGCTTCGCACGGAATAATTGGTCCTCACCATCAATGAGAGATGCCACAATTTTCCTATCCTATAATGAGCTCGCCTACACAATGAAAACATATGATCGAGGCACCCACACAACTATCTTTTTGCACCCTCATGTCTAGCATATTAAATTGATGTTATCCATGGCTCCTCCACTCACTTTTAGTCTCTTACTATTAATCCCGACATACCTCTCACCTATCTTTTTAAACTGTTTCATCTACATTAGATGATATGCATGTTTGGTTCATCAATCATTGTAATGTGAGGGCTACTTCTTTAATGGATATCCCAATCATTTCACTTCTATTCATTTTCAAGTCTCCCTGGAAGATACAATATTAACACTCATGGTTCTCCTTTTCCCCTAGTGTCTATTTTGTGCTCCCCTCCTCTATTTCCCCTGCTACATTTTTACCCTCCAGTTTCTCAACTTTGTCATGACAACACACAAAAAATTATATGTTTGTAAACCCACACTGGATCTTCAACAAGATGGAAATAGCCTTCATAATTGATCTAGTGCTAAAAAATATGCTAAAAAATGAAAGTTGTCGGAATGCTTGAAACTTGTGTGCTTGCGTAGATCTCATCGTTCTGAATCTGGTGCAATTTGTTTCAAAAAAAACCGACATCGTATGCTCTAAGACATTAGTTTTGTTCGTTTTCCCAAACAAGCAAATTTTGGCAAAAGATGTGTAGGATGCCAAGTCAGCAGTCCCATGCAGTTTGATCGGGGCCTCGCTGATCGTGTGCAATGTGACCCAGGGATTCGGGGAGACAATGACATTTCGACACTTTTCATTCATCTATTGGTGCTAATTTAGCAATTTCTGATTGGTTAAATTGGTTTTGAACGTAACCGTCCAACCGTGACCTCAACCATGGCAATAATTGTAACTTCCAGCAGAACCGTCCATGTGATCTCCCACTAACCATAACCGCCGCAGCCTAGCCATCACTCGCCATTCTAACCTCCGCCACAAACTGCTGACATGTGACCACCTTAACCGCTACTCGCAATCGTCGGTGGTGACCGCTAGCGGAGGGGGGTAGCCTCAAGTCCTATGGACCTCACATGACCGAGTGCATGTAGATTTCGAGGGATTTATTGTCCAAACTAACGGTCCTACAAATTCTCCCACCTTGCGGGAATCATGCCGGGTTTGGAGGGAAGTTTCCGCACTCGGGGCACCCGTGCTAGGGTTTGGGCCGAATTGTGGGGATTTTAGCTACGAGAATTGGGGAAAAGAGAGAAAAAGGCATAAATTTCTCGCTTTTTGGTCTTTTGGGAGTAGAAAGAGACTAGACGGGCATTTTTTGATAGCTCGAAGTCGTTGGAGTAGGTTTTGAAGCCATTCGAGTAGTATAACTCATTGTAATCACCATTTTATGAGTATAATGAAAGAGGGTCAAGCATTGGAAGTTGGACCAGGGAGATGTATCCCGGGGAGGGGTGAACTCCATCACTTGTTATTTTTTGGTTACTCGTTATGGCTTTATTTATCATATTTCTACAATTTATGAGTTAAATTCATGTTTAAATGTGTTAAAGAATTTAACCTAAGTACCTCAAATACTCATTCAATTTACTTGCAATTTACACAATCCTCAAGCACATTCATATTCAGATCAAGTTTTGTATCGTAGATTTTGTTTTCTTTATTGATGTGAGAGTTTAATTTTTTTGCAAGTGTATGTGATGCTTACAAGGTTGAATCTCAAGAGAGGAGATGGAAATCTTGTGGATGCAAGTCCTCAGTGTTAGGTCAAGGACAAGGAGAGAAAGTTTGCCACAATCTCCACCACAAATTCTACCTCAAATTGCAGTGCTGAAGCTTCAACAAGTATGTCACATGGAGGAGATCATTGTCTATTATAGGATGAGAATACTTTTAGAGAATCATTCTTTGTCATGACTGAAATGGTGAAAGTTCTCTATGAAGAGAGAAATTCAATATTGCAAGGTGAGAGTTCCAAGCCTTCAAAAGGAGAGGGTTCTTCTGGAGGAAAAAGAGGAGATGATGACAAGACTTCAAAATGAATTAGTGACAAACCACTATATTCTCCACCATCGTATTCACCTCCATCCTCACCTTCATCTTCATCCTTGTCCACCACAACCTTTAGTCAAACACCTCCTAATCCAAAGTGCTAAAAAAAATATGCTCAAAAATTAAATTTGTTGGATTGGAGAGAAACATGAGCAACCGCATATATCTCATCATTTTGAATCTAGCATAATTTGTTTCTCAAAAAAAATGATAACATAAGCTCCCGGAAATGAGTTCTTATCGATTTGACAAACATGCAAAAATTCTCGTGCAAGGTCGTTGAGTCGCAGCTCATATGCTGATGTGGCATGCCGACATGGACTAGCTGATTTTGAAAAATGATTGGACTACATAAGACAATCAAAGCTTGACACTTGGCAGGAATTCATTGGCACTGATCTGGGCAAATTTTGATTGGTTATTGATAGGCCAATGAGAGGTCGCCATGTGGCTTAATCGAAGTTGCGATGTGGCACA
This sequence comes from Pinus albicaulis, assembly GCA_034641835.2. NCBI lineage: Eukaryota > Viridiplantae > Streptophyta > Pinopsida > Pinales > Pinaceae > Pinus > Pinus albicaulis. The sequence continues at coordinate 934,749,188 of CM076570.1, read as the reverse complement.
TCCTAATTTGCAAAAAATTGTTTAAGGTTCAATTTGAGGTCAGCGGGGTTGAACCCAAACCTCCTACTTGCAATTATGGCAGCCTACCAACACGCCACACAATCATTTCTTAATATATATGGTTAAAAAAATTATATTTATGTTTGAAAAAAGCTATCCATTTTTTTTAATATTAATTAATTCAGTCATGTTATATATGATTTAAAATTCAGTTTTAAGGAGTTATTAGGCATTTAAACCATCCCACAATTTGCACCAATTTGTTACTCTGTTAGCAAAAAAATGGGGCGAAATTGTAGGACAGCTTGGTCGAACTAGGCGAATTTGTGGGTCAACTAGCACCAAAACTTATGAAGCTCATAACTTTCCCATTTTGTATCCTTCTTAAAAGCGAAAGAGGTTAGACATGGGTTTTTGATAGTTCTAAAGCTTTCAGAGAAAGTATTGAAGCCAGATTGAGAAATGAAATTATATGAAAACACCATTTTTTTGAGCATAATGAAAGAGGCCTAACCATTGGAAGTTGGACCAGGAGATGTAGTTGAGGAGGGGTGAACTCCTTCATCAATTATTGTTGTGTGTTTATCGTTATGGTGATATTGTCTTATTTTTTTCCGCAAAATCTTAGTTTAAAGTTCATTTTTATGTGTTTAAGAATTTGATAGAAGAGGCTTAAAACACTAATTAAACACTTAAAAAAAATTTACATAATCCTGAAGCAACTTCACACACGATCAATTTGGTATCAAAGCTTAGGTTTTCTTTGTTGCTGTGAGGGTTTTATTATTTGCAAGTGTATGTGATGCTTACAAGGTTGAAGCTCAAGAGAGGAGAAAGAAAGCTTATGGTTTCAATTCCTCAAGTTAGGTCAAGGACAAGGAGAGCAAGTTTTCCACAATCTCCACCACAAATTCTACCTCAAATTACAGCTGAAGCTTCAGCAATTATGTCACATGAAGGAGAGCTTGATGATATGTCCGAGGATGAAAAATAATTTAGGAAAGCATTCCTTGATATGACAAGAATGGTGAAATTTCTCTATGAGGAGAGAAGCACAAGGATGTAAGGTGAGAGCTCCAATATTCCAAATGGAGATAACTCTTCAAAAGGAAGAGAAGGAAATGGAGAAAAAGCCTCCAAAAGGTAATGAGAATGGTGATAAACCACCTTTGACACCACCATTATCCTCACCACCATCCTCTCCACCATATTGACCATCATCTTCTCCCACAACAAGCCCTACACCTCCACATTCTCCAAAAGATCATTGTAAAACTCCATTTTTTGAATCTTGACATTAAGTTTGATTAGCCTATGTATGATGGAGAAGTAGATGTTGAAAGATTAGAAAATTGGGTACATCGACTTGAAGTGTATTATAGGATACAAAGAACCAAGGATGTTGACATAAAGATTCAACTTTCTTCATTGAGAATGGAAAGTGCAACACTTATTTGGTGCAAAGCCAAAACTCAAGAGGACATGAAGAAACATGGTAAGGTCCTAACCTCTTTGAATTATTTTGTTTCTGCCTTAAAAAGAAAATTTTACCCATTAGCATACATGAAAAAATACTATAATGGATTGGAAAAAACTTTAGGCAAGGTAAAGGACAAAGTGTGCAAAGCTATACTTAAGAATTTAGGAGAAAAGCACTAATATTGGGTGTGGATTTGACATCTCAATAAACTTTGTTAAATTACATTGGAGGTTTTCATAGTTACTTAACACATACTATTCTCATTTTTAATCCTTAAAATTTAGATGAAGTTTGTGTACATGCCACACATTTAAAGGCAAGAGGGAAACATGTTTCAGAGGAGACAAGTGAGGATACCTTTGAGTCTCGAAGAGAAAGGAAAGAGTAAGTTCAAGGGTAAAGGTAAGAAGAATTCTTCCATCAAGATGGAGAAAGAAAAACTCACATGCAAACATTGTTCCAAATATGGGCATGTTGAAGATCATTGCTAGAAATTTCATCTAGAGATGAGACCCAACAATCTTAACAACAAGGAGAAGGAGAAGAAAACTACATGTTATAGCATCATTTTTCACCCTCATGTGATTCATGATTGTCTCTATGGCCTTGGGCACCCATTCCCACGTACTTGAACAAAATTCATAAAAAACAAGTGTTAAAAATCTCATACGCGGGTATGCCCGGACTTTTTCCGCGTGTATACGCTAGTCCACATGTACTTTTTTCCGCGTATGCCATTAAAATCATTAAAATATATATATAAATTCCCTATTTTCGAGTTGGGTTGATGGTTACTCCAGTAGTTCAACCACCCCAAACGACGTGGCCAATCGTTTCCAACTCGATTGAAACTACTTTGAGGGAGTATAAAAGCCCCTCATGTGTATGGTCTAAGGGAGGGAGAAATTTATAGACATTATACTCTCTTGGAATCCCAATTCAAGTCCGAATCCCCCGTGCCTCCCCGCACTTTCCCGCAGTTTTTACAGAAACCCTTGTTTCCTGGAGATGTTCATCCATTTATATGCCATCTCGAGCGCACAAGTCTTGAAAGTATCTTAGTGAGGCAAGGGCGGGACGGATCCGGACAACGGTCTGTTCGAAGATCTTGGAAGGATTCAGGTGATCTCTCCACTTTTTATTTCTGTGCATGATGTTCGCAATAATGAAGAACCATCTTGTTCCCGAATTTATGTGTTAATATCTATTTGCATATGTGAAAAGATTGATTATTAAGCATTGATTATTGTTTATATAATGTTTCACATGGATTACACTAACATTTAGGAGAAATATATGTTGTACAACTAGGTTTCCGTGCATGTTATTTCTTGTTTTCCGAGGTTGAAGAGGAAGAAGGGTTGCCGGGGGTTTGGACCCCGCGGGATCTACATCGAACGTAAGACTACGGGTGAGTTCTACTATCGTTGTTATCGAGTTTTTAGCATTTAAGTGTGGTTGTGTGTGAGTTCTTCTCGAATAGTATGCCCTAATCTGTGGCGGTTTTGACCCAACAAACCTCTAGGGTGTTTTTCCCCGAAAATGAATCAGCGACTCACTGGGATCGCATTTTTGTGATTCCCCCTGTTGGGTGGTTTCAGCTGCTTTTAAAGGTTTCCAACAGCTTTGAATCATTATTACCAATCCATTTAACTTTTTTCTCGGTCGGATCGAAGACCTGGGTTCCTTATCCATGCTTGATCATTTTTTTATTTTTTCATTATTTGCTTTTGCATATGCGGTTTTGTCTCTCGCACGATCACGTATACACGATGTTTCCGTCAAAGGTGGTCACGTATACGCGGGTTTCCTTTGCCACGCTTGTGTATACACGCTGGTTGAAAAACTCGTTAAAGCGCGTATGCCCGGGGGCAAATTTTGAAATTTTGGTTTTTAGCTTTTCTGGGTCTTGTCCGCCTATGGTGACCCTGTTTCTACAATGTTTTTAATCTCCGGATCTGTGTTTAAGGTGTTTATATGTCTATTTCTCTCTCCATTGTGTGAAGACTCTCTTGGTTGGTGAAATTTTTTGGTTGTTACGTTTGCAATTTTGGTTTGAGTACCAAGGTCTTTTCTTGAAGATTCTTGGTTGTTCCGCTTTAATCGAACGAGAGCTCCCGCTCATTTACTCTTTCCTTGTGTGTTGGTGCGCTTTTTTGATTTTTTACCTATTTGGTGCGTTTGGTTTCCTTGATGTTCGGTAGACTAGTTTTGTTGCAATTTTCGAAGAGTCTCTTTTTTTATTCTTTGAAGCTTTTTATTGCAAGTCTATACTATTGTATCTGAGTTGATTTATTGAGTTTCTTGTCTTCCTTTTTGCTCGTATAATGCCCTCGCTGTGAGAGTGGCATGGTTGGATTTGAGCATTTTGTTGAAATTATACTTGAAATTCAAGTTTGTTTGACTTAGTTACTGGGATAGTTCAATTGGTCTTCTTGCAATCTCTTTTTATAAACTAAAATTGGCATATAGGTTAGGAAATCCACTTTCCGTTGCATTTTTCATACTAGCCTCCATTCTGATCACTTGTCGTAGGGTCGATCCCATCAGTGTCATGAGTATTACACCCATTTCACTCGCCGATTATTTAATCATGACTTGGTGGTAGAGCCTTCCTTTACATGGGCTTCCTATTTAGTTCCTCACTATCACTTGTTGCCCATGCTCGCGTTTTATATAGGCTCTGAGTCCTCTTTAGTCCCGCCATGACTTATGTGTTGAAGCTTCATTCTTCTTCTTCCTCACTATCATTTTTCTAGCTATTACCCTAGAGGCTCCCCTGGTGGTGCCGAGTTGTATTATCGCATTTCATATTGGCTACTTGTTTATCCCTGCCTTTAGCCGACTTCATTTGGACTCAATGTTTAAGCCAAATTTTGACCTTGATTGTCCGTGCAAGTTAACCATTGCATGCATTTATCTATTGCGACTTGACACCCTTTTACCCATGGATGGAACATTCCTCTCGAGTATCGCTTACCGCTTTCCGCCGCCTTGCATTGAGCATAGGATCGTTCCAATCCCGGGAACTAGTGCATATGTTTCTTGATACTGCTCTATCCATTGTACCATAGCATTATTTTATTCTTTTTTCAGTGCTTATTATATGAAAAAGAAAAAAAAATCAAATATAACAAAAAAGAGCAGGGAACGAGATGTAACTTCGTAATTTGATGGCAGATGACAGTTGTTAGTTTGTTGCCCTTGAACAAAGCACATACACTTATATATTTCCTTCATTTGGGATGGTTTTAGTTTTAACCTAGGTTCATCCTTTGCCTTGTTTCATCTGGGTCGAGTCCCTCCCCCTGGTTGGTTATCTCTTCCAATCATATGGAGAGTTTGTTTTTGCCTCCTACATAACGGACTTTATACAAGTGTCACTTTTTACTGCCATGGTCATCACGAGTCGTGCTTTTGTTCAAGGGAAGTCTAACCGCAGTCGGCCATTCTGCGGTGTCTCTTGACTCATTATTCGACTCGGCCTTCCCGGTCTTGTTAGTATCTTGTTCTATCACATCGGATGTTTTGGTCTTTTGCTCGTGATGGTTTGAGAAGGTCTCCATTGACTTCTCGCTGGCGAGTTTGTCTCTTATTGACTACGACACATTTCTCTCGAGAGAAAACCTAGAGCCGCACCCCGGCCCTATTTCCATCATTGATAGGTGACCTTGTGCTCGCATTTGATCATCATTATGGGTCTTTGACCGAGTGGTTTCCCCCGTGTTCGACGTCGCATACATTATCACACTTGGGATTCGTGAAGTACCTTGATTTCCATTTGACCCTATTGGTGGATTTCTCGCCTCTCGTGTCGACTTTCATTATTGGTTGGTTCGGAGGGTTTCTTCCGTGCGCTAGCTTCATCTTGTGCATGTCGAAACGTACTTCGGTTTGGTTCCGTCACTCTACTTCGTCCGATTACTTCCAAATCTTGGCCTCGCGAGTTACACTCGCGTTGGAATGATGTGGGATGCCTTAATGCCTTCCTTCCAAAGCAGATCTTTTCCCATCGACTCCGACTCATTGCTCGGGGAATAAGGTCTAGAGTCTTTTTTTCAAGTACCTTAGGGTTTGCAGTCATCGCGTAGCGGACTCTTCGCTATCGACACCGGGGATTCATCATTGCCTCTCGATTGGTAGATTCTTTCAAGTGTTCGACTTCAAATCATTTATTCGCACTTGTTAGACCGTATCGGAGCACCTTGACACTCATTTTCATTATTGGTGGGTTGTCTCGCGTTGGTTCATGGTTTACATTATTGACCGATAATCCAACGATTTCTCACATGGTCGACTTCAGCTCATTTATTCCCATTGTGTAGATTTTTTTCCATAGTGATTGGTGAAGGCCTCGAGTTGCATCGGAATTTCTCGGTTCACTTTTGACATTCCATTCAGCTTCGTCGTTGATGTCGTTCACCCTTATATGTTGCAGAGTGTCGCACAGTAGCATCCTATATGTTGGCTCCCAAGTTGCGTGATTGAACCATTTAGTCCACCTTTTATGATTTGGTACTTGGAGATTCGATTACTTATATGATCAAACATCCAGTTTCGAGATCATTTATCGGCTTTCTATATGTGATACTTAGACATTGATTCCGACTTGTACTTCCGGCCATGCTCGGATGATTCATTGTGTACTTCTAGTTCAGCTATACTTATATACATTTTGGATCTATTTTGTACTTTTGATATGATGTATTTTTGACCGAGCATGGGTATGCCCGCCTCAAAGCATGAGTTGACTCTCTGTTTTCTTTCATTGGTTTTTGGCAGTGCTAAAATGCGGTGAAGTCCTCTCTTGTCCTTGCGAAGTTCTTTCTATGTGCATAATACATTTCAGCCATCATGTACCCCTTTTGACCTCATATATTAGGGGGGCATCTGTTATAGCATCATTTTTCACCCTCATGTGATTCATGATTGTCTCTATGGCCTTGGGCACCCATTCCCATAGACTTGAACAAAATTCATAAAAAAAACAGTTGTTAAAAATCCCATACGCGGGTATGCCCAAACTTTTCCGCATGTATACGTGAGTCCACATGTACTTTTCCATGTATGCCATTAAAATCATTAAAAATATATATAAAAATTCCTTATTTTTCGAGTCGGGTTGATGGTTACTCCCAGTAGTTCAACCACCCTAGCACGTGGCCAACTGCTTTCCAACCGATTGAAACTACTTTGAGGGAGTATAAAAGCCCCTCATGTGTATGGCCTAAGGGAGGGAGAAATTTATAGACATTATACTCTGTTGGAATCCCAATTCAAGTCCGAATCCCCGTGCCTCCCGCACTTTCCCCGCATTTTTTACAGAAACCCTTGTTTCCTGGAGATGTTCATCCATTTATATGCCATCTCGAGTGCACAAGTCTTGAAAGTATCTTAGCGAGGCAAGGGCGGGACAGACATCCGGACTGACGGTCTGTTCGAAGATCGTGGAAGGATTCGAGCGATCTCTCCACTTTTTATTTTTGTACATGCTGTTCGCATTAATGAAGAACCATCTTGTTCCCGAACTTATGTGTTAATATCTATTTGAATATGTGAAAAGATTGATTATTAAGAATTTATTATTGTTTATATAATGTTTCACATGGATTACACTAACATTTAGGAGAAATATATGTCAGTACAACTAGGTTTCCGTGCACGTTCTTTCTTTTTTTTCCAGAGTTGAAGAGGAAGAAGGGTTGTTGGGGGGTTTGGACTCCCATGATCTACATCGAACATAGGACTACGGGTGAGTTCTACTATCGTTGTTATCTAGTTTTTAGCATTTAAGTGTGGTTGTGTGTGAGTCCTTCCGAATAGCATGCCCTCGATCTCGTGGAGGTTTTGACCTAACAAACCTCTAGGGTGTTTTTCCCCGAAACACTACAAACAATAACACATGATTTAGGTTATGATTCTAGAGATGAAACAAAGATCACCGAAATGAGTTTGAAAGTTAAGGACATTGCAAGTACTAGTTCTTAAAGTTGTCTCAATAGTACCCAAGATTATGAAACAAGAATTGAACATTTTCATGTTAGAGTTATTTCAAAGCATACCATGATTGACACCCTATTCTATAATGGTTCACAAGAAAATCTTATTTATGAAGACTTAGTCAAGAAGTTGAATTTAGAGACCATTTCTTATCTAGCACCTTATCTTTTAGGCTGGATATGTAAGAATGTAAATTTGCAAGTGATGAGGAAGTGCATACTTAGATTTGCAATCACTGCAAACTTTCTTAATGGAGTTGAACTTGATGTTGTTCCACTTGATATTTCTGGTATTGTTTTGGGTAGCCCATATCTTTATGATAGGAGAGAAATATTTCATCACCATGAGAATAAGTATCACTTGTTCAAGAATGGGATTGAAAAAATTGTTAGAGCGCACGGTAAGAAGATGAAGTTGTCTCTTATGCATGTTGGACAAATGAAGAGAATTGTGAATGCTAGTCAAAATTTTGCTTTGTTAATCTTAAATCATCAAGATGTTGTGAATGAATCAATTCAAGGTGATGCATCAAATGAAAATTCTAATTTACTTGAGGTTGCTAATAGTTGTAATAATCTGTTTTGGGACTCTAACATGTTTCCTTCTAAAATAGGTAAACAAGATGAGAAAAAATTGTAGTAGTATACATCATTATTGAGCAGTGGTGGGAACAAGCTGTCACTACTAAAGGGTGAAAAGTTCAAAGAGAAATCATTAAAGAAAATTGAAAAATATGGCATAGGTTCCATAAGTTATTCTTGGGGGTTTCAAAATAGTACATGGAAATGGAAAACACACTTGGTTAAGATTCGAGCCAAGTACAAGGCAAGACAAGCTAAACAATCTCATGTCGACAGTGTTCGAGGTGAGAAGAATTTCAAATTGTTTAAGTTCCCTTTGATTGTTGACCGAGATGGTAACATTTTTTTTTTCTTCAAGGAAAATTTGTTTTTCTCAGGAAATTGTAGCGATGGTATCTATAACAGCAAGACAGTGTCTCTAGAATCAAGGGAAAAGATCAATTTTCATGAAAAGATCAAATTGTTGAATTCAAGAAAATTCCAGTAGATTGAGACTGGAAGGGTGAGGGGGTTGTACTCTCATCAAAAATTTTAGTAATAAAAGAGATATTGGGGTCCAAAAGATTCCAATGGGGAGGAGTGATCTGGTGCTAAAAAATATGCTCAAAAATGAAAATTTTCATATTGGAGCGAAAACTGAACAACCATGTCGATATCATCGTTTTGAATCTAGCGCAATTAATTTCATGAAAAACTAACACCGTATGCTCCCGGAAATGAGTTCTGATCGATTTGGAAAATAAGTAAAATTTTGTGTAGGGCTGTTAAGTCAGTAGTCCGTACTTCTGATGTGGCATGCTGACTGGGCCTGCTGATTTGGAAAAATGATTGAAATGCATGAGGAAATCACATTTTGACACTTGGAAGGAATTTATTTTCGCTGACTGGGCGAATTTTGATTGGTTGTTGATAGGCCAATGAGAGGCTGCCACGTGGCACCTCCCATTTTTCCAAAAAAATTTTAAGGTTCAATTTAAGGTCGACAAGTGTTGAACCTACGACCTCCCCTCCCACCTACAAGTATGGCGACCTACCAACATGCCACAAAATCATTTCTTAATACATATGGTTAAAACATTATATTTATGTTTGAAAAAGCCGCCCATTTTTTTAATATTGATTAATTCAACCATGTTATATATGATTTAAAAATTGGTTTTAAGGTGTTATTGGGCATTGATACCATCCCACAATTTGTGCCAAAATTGCGCTGATTTTTTGCTCCGTTAGAAAAAAATGGGGCGAAATTATAGGACATTTGGTTGAGCTTGGAAAATTTGTCAGTCAACTGGCAGAAAAATTTGGAAAGCTCACAACTTTCTCATTTGTTATCCTTTTTGGGAGTAGAAAGAGGCTAGAAAGGGGTTTCTGATAGCTCTAAAACTATTGGAGCATGTATTTCATCCATTTGAGCATTGTAATTATATGAAAACACCATGTTTTGAGCATAATTAAAGAGGCCCAACCATTGGAAGTTGGACCAGTAGATGTAGCTGAGGAGGGGTGATCTCCTTCATCAATTGTTGCTACGTGTTTACTATTATGGCGATATTGTCTTATATTTTTCTACAAAAAATTGGTTTAAAGTTCATGTTTATGTGTTTAATAATTTTATAAAAGAGGGTTAAAACACTAATTGAATCACTTGCAAAATTTCACACACGGATCACCTCCACATACCCCAAAGTGTCATGGTAAAACTCCCTTACTGAAACTTGATATCAAATTTGAATTGCATATGTATAACGGTGAAGTTAATGCTGAAAAACTTGATAATTGGGTTCATCAACTTGAATTATATTGCAGGATTCAAAAAATCAAAGCTAATGAAATGAAGATTCAATTGGATTCATTGAGGTTGGAAAGTGCTGCTTTGATTTGGTGGGAAGCCAAAACAGAAGAAGATATGGAAAAACATGGTAAGGTCTTAACCTCTTAGATATATTTTATTGCTGCACTTAGAAGAAAATTTTATCCATTAGCTTATATGCAGAAAGGCTATTATGGATTGGCAGAATTTTAGACAACTAAAAGGTCAAAGTGTGCAAAGTTACACCCAAGAGTTTAGAAGAAGATCTCTAATTTTAGGTGTAGATTTGTCATCACAAGGCAAGTTGTCAAAATATATTGGGGGTTTACACAACTATTTAATGCATACTATCCTTATGTTTAATCCTACAAGTTTAGATGAGGTTTTTGTTCAGGAAATACATCTTGAAGCATGAGGGAATTTTTTTTCTTACAAGAGGGTAGCAAAAAGCCATTTCAAAGTGTAGACAAAGGAGAGAGTAAATTCAAAGGAAAAGGAAATAACAATGCATCCATCAAAAAGGAAGGAGAAAAATTAACATACAAACATTGTTCCAAAGAGGGTCATGATGAAGCTCATTGTTGGAAGTTTCATCTTGAGATGAAACCAAATAAGTTTAATAATAAAGGGAAGAAAAAGACAACTGCAACTACATAACATGAATTAGGCTCCAATTCAGGAGATGAAACCAAGATCACATTAATTACAATGAAAGGTAAGGACATAGCAAGCAATAGCCTTCAATTTTTCCTAACCATACTCAAAATGAGAAAACAAGAATTGAACTTTTCCATATCTGAGTTATTTCAAAGCATACCAAAATTGATACACTCTTGATAGTTGTTCACAAGAAAATTTTATTTCCGAAGACTTAGTTAAGAAGATAAATTTAGAGACCATTCCTCATCCAAGACCTTATCCTTTAGGTTGGATATGCAAGAATGCAAACTTACATGTGATGAGGAAATGCATACTTAGATTTGCAATTACAACAAACTTCCTTGATGAAGTTGAACTTGATGTAGTTCCACTTGATATTTCCGGTATTGTTTTGGGAAGCCCATATCTTTATGATAGGAAAGCTATTTTTCATTGCCATGAAAAAAAGTATCACTTTTTCAAAGATGGTATTGAGTACATTGTTAGAGCACATCGATAGAAGCTAAATATTTCACTTGTAAATGTCAGAAAAATGAAGGGACTTATTAATCTAGGAAGAATTTTGTGATTTTAATTGTAAAACAAAAGAATGATGTTGATAATGAAGCTTTTCAAGGTTGTGACTCTAGATTGAAATTTGATTTGATTGAGGTATTTAACCAATATGATGAGAAGTTTCAAGAGCCCAAAGGATTGCCTCCCAATAGGGGAATCCAACATTAAATACAATTCTAGCAAGATTCTCCTCTTCCTAACATTGGCACATACAGGATGTTAGTGATGGAAAGTGCAAAAATTAAAAATCAAATTCAAGAGTTTTTTGACAAAGGAATCATCAAACCAAGTACTTTTCCATGTGGGTCACCTACTATTTTGGTGCCAAATAAGAATGAAACATGACACATGTGTGTGAACTTCTGTGCATTGAACAAGATTACGGTAAAGAACCATTACCCACTTCCTATAATTGATCGTTTACTTAATAAATTGAAAGATGCTAAGTATTTTACTAATTTGGACTTAAGGAGCAACTATCATCAAATTAGAATTGTTGAAGGAGACATATGGAAAACAACATTCAAAACAATTCAAGGTTTTTTTGAATAAATGTTATGTCTTTTGGTCTATGCAATGCTCTTGCTACCTTCCTGCGTGTGATGAATGATGTCTTGAGGCCATTTATAGATGATTTTTTGATAGTTTACTTAGATGAAATCTTAATTTTTAGTAAATATCGTGAAGAAAATGTCATGCATGTTAAAAAAGTACTTGATATCTTGAAGAAAGAATAGTTGTTTTTAAAGATGTCAAAGTGTGAGTTTGGAAAAAATTATTTAGTGTATTTGGGTCATATTGTTGGATGAGGTGAATTGAAAATAGATCCCTTCAAGGTTGACGTCATTTTGAATTGGCCAAAACCCAAAACAGTTACGGAGGTAAGAAGTTTTTTGGGAGCAACCCAATATTGGAGGAATTTTATTGCTAACTTCTCTTATATTGCAGCTCCATTGCATGCATTGAGAAGTGTGAAGCATGCCTTCTAGTGGGGAGGTAAGAAAAAAAAATTCATTTGATTCATTGAAGGAAAATATCAGTTCATCTCCTGTACTTGCACTTCTAGACTTAAGACAATCATTTGAGATAAAAACTAATGTAGACAACTATGCCACTATTGCATTCCTCAGAAACATGGTAAGCCCATCTGTTTTCATTCGGAAAATTTTAATGGTGTAGTGATTAATTATCCTTTACATGAAAATGAATTGTATGCAATTGTGAAAAGTGTGAAAAAGTGGAAACACTACTTGATGGGTAAGGAAAAAATCATTCACGCTCATCATCAACCATTGCAATACTTGCAATCACAAAAAAAGTTGCAACAATCAAGGCACTTTCAATGGATGGGTTTTCTTCAACAATTCCACTTGGTGATAAGGCATACAAAAGGTATCTGTAACAAATTTTTCGATATGCTTTCTATGTCCATTGTTTCTGCTGGCACTATTCTTAAGCATAATTATTTTTCGCATGAGAGCTATGTTGAACAATATTCTTTAGATAGTGATTTTCAAGATGTATATGTAACTTTGAGTCAAGGGAACCAAGTATACTAATTGGAATATAATATACATGATAACTTGTTGTACCATATTATTAAGCTTTGTATTACACAGGGAGAAAAAGTCAACATCATAAGAGAGGCACATACTTCTCTTATTTTCGGTCATTTCAGTGTAGGTAAGATGGTAGTACAACTACAGAGGTATTGTTATTGGCCTCGTATATTTAAAATTTTGTCAGGCTTTAGTAGAGGTTGTTCATTATGTGTTGTCAATAAGCCTGACAATAGAAATTTAGGATTGTATACACCATTTCTAGTACCTTATTTTCCATGGGATAGTGTTTCTATGGACTTTGTAGGAGGTCTTCCTATGTAAAAATAGAGTCATGATTATCTTTATGAGGTTGTGGATAGGTTCAACAAAATGTGTATTTTAATCCCATGTAAAAATAAAATTACACTTGAAAAAAATGATTAGTTATTCTTTTAGAATGTATGGGTGCATTTTAGATTGCCCACATCCATTATTAGTGATCGGTATTCTCGCTTTGTTGGGAATTTTTGGTCAAGCTTATGGGATTCATGGACACCAAATTGAAAAAGAGTACAACATTTAATTTGCAAACAGATGGTGAATAGAGGTGGTGAACTTGACGTTGATACATATTTTTTGTGGGTATTGTAGCAAGCATCCTAAGTTGTGGGATGAACATTTGCACTATATTCAACATTCTTACAACTGAGTCAAGCACTGTTCAACTCAAACATCGCCATTTGAGGCATGTTTGGGATACTTGCCTAAATCTCCTTTGTATATTATTTTTGGAAAATGTGTTGCTATTGATGGTCATAGTGACATAGACAAAGCTAAAATTTTCATTGAAAAAATCCAATTGGTACATCAAGCAGTTCAAGAATAGTTGGAAAAGAGCTAAGCCAAGTTCAAAACAAGGCACGACAAACATCGTTGTAGATCAAAATTTCCAATTCAGTGACTAAGTTTGGCTTCACATTAGAAAAAATTCTTCAAGGAGAAGGTAAGTAAATGAAACCAATTCAATATGGTCCATTCAAAATCTTAGAAAATATTAGTGGTAATGCCTTCAGGTTGGGTTTATTTTCACATGTGAAAATTTATGTTGTTGTTAATGTGGATAATGTAAGGTTGTATGATCCTCCTTTGATTGAAGATCAAGGAGAGAATGTTCAAATTCCTTATATTGAGGATTTCTCTCCTAAATACCTTAAATAACTACAACAAGACACCATTCTTGATATAAGGACAAGGACATCAAAACGAGGGAATGTGGAGTACCATTGTGTGGGGCTCAAAGGAACAAATCCAAGAAAAGACAAGTGGATTGAGATTGGAAAGTTTAGGGAATTGTACCCTCATCTATTGAAGAAATGAAAGTGATCTTTTGGTGTCCAAAAGCTTTCAGTGCAGAGGAGTTATCTGGTGCTAAAAAATATGCTCAAAACTGAAATTTGTCAGAATGGCTTGAAACCTATGTGCTTGCATAGATATCATCGTTATGAATCTGACACTATTCGTTTCGTAGAAAACTGACACCGTATTCTCCTAGAAATGAGTTATGTTTGTTTTCCCAAAAAGAAAAATTTTAGCAAAAGATGTGCAGGTTATCCAGTCAATAGTCCGTAGAGCTGACTAGGCCTGCCGACTATGCAATGTGACTAGGCTTCAGGGAGCCAATTACAATTCGAAACTTGTCATTTTTTCCATTGGTGCTAAGTTGGTAATTTTTGATTGGTTGAATGGGATGTTTAGTGGCCAAACATAGGCTGCCACATGGCCTAAACAAAGGATGCCGCGTCACAGCATGGGGGCCACCAAATTTTTTTTAAGGGTCAAGGCGAGGTTGGAGGGGATCAAACCCATGATCTCCGCCCAACAAACCACCACATATACCATTCTACCATACCACAAGTTCTTAACCATATACATTGAAACTTTGTTATATAGTTTATTGGAGGCACATATGGAATTGCGGTCGGGCTAAGGCCTAGCCCCTCACCACCCCAGCACCACAAGACCACGGGCAGAGGGTCGGGGGCTAAGCCCTAGCCTAACCCCAATGACAGTAACTGTAACTTGCAACCATAATGGTGCCATGTGAATGCAACCATCCAACCGTGACATTAACCATGGAAATAATTGTAACTGTCGACGAAACCATCCATGTGATCACCCACTAACCATAACTACCACAACTAGCCATCATCACCAACCTAACATCCATCGCAGACTGCCAACATGTGACCACCTTAACTCATACCTGTAAGCGTCAGGGTGACCACCAGCAGAGGGGGCCAACACTAGGTCTTATGGATCTCACATGACCAGGTGTGCACAAAGTTCGAGGGGACTTATTGACCAAAATAATGGTCCTACAAATTCGCCCTCTGAGCAGGAATCGTGCAAGGGTTGGAGGGCAGTTTCTTCACTTGGGGCGCCCATGCTAGGTTTGGGTTGAATTGTGGGGAGTTTAGCTGTAGAATTGGGGAAAAGAGAGAAATAGGCATAACTTTCTCAATTTTTGATCTTTTTGGGAGAAAAAAGAGAACAGACAAGGATTTTTTATAGCTCTGAAGATGTTGGTATTTTTACTAGCTACAACCATACAAAAATGTCCCTCAAGAAAGCTAAGAAGTATAATAAATTATCGCCAAAGTACTATGGTCCTTACAAAGTGTTGCAAAAATATTGGCACTATCGCATACAAATTGAGCTTCTCGCTTTCTTGCAAGTATCCAGGTTTCCAAAGTGCTTAATTCTTAAAGAAGGCTATAGGGAACAATTCGTTCACACAATATTTCTCTCAGGATCGGTAGAAGGA